>JAZHYW010059881.1:0-111848 GCA_037355805.1 Ixodes ricinus | reverse complement strand
GTTCGGCGTCAGTCGGCACCACAGATCAGTGGTCGGCACTCATGGTCACCCCGGAGGAAAAAAGTACGAGATCAGAGCCGAGCGCCGATCGCGACTTTCCTAAGGAGAAGCTCCGGTAACACTTCGTCGGCTCGTCAGCTTCAAACAACGCCTCTCCGAACGAGCCCGCGAATCCCAATGCGTCGAACTGTCGCGGCAGAAAGCACGCCCGAAGGAAGGGGGCTGGAGGCTGAGTATCCGAAAGAGACGCAGCGCTGGTTTCTACGTCTATTTCGCACATGAGATAACAAGATAGCAAAGCTAGCCAAGTGTGAACACTGACTGATGTTACATCGGAGTACACGCAGTCGAAATGACACCTGCAACAGAGCACACTTTCAGAGGCTTTCAACAGCGGGACACGAGCGTTCAAATAAGCTGCGATTTCAAAACTTCATGTCTCCTTTCTGCCCTTCGGTGTTTACTTTGATCCGTGTACACCAAAGCACTCAATGCTGCAAGTAATAAAGTCGTGTATACGTACCTTTCGAGGCGATTGAAAGTGCGTTGGTTTCGCTTGATGCAGCTCCACGAGCAAAAAGCGCGACGAACCGTCGCCGACCGACGCCTGACCGACAGCCGCCCGCTGCGCAGTGCGCATGCTCAGCGCAGCGGCTCGGCCGGCTCGGCCAGGCTTGACCAACACCACCTAGAGCTGAAGGCCGCAGCGCTCCTTCGGTGACGTCACACGAGTCGGCTGGCGAGCGCCGCGGAAAAGCGCTGCACTGAAGGCGTCGCGCATAGATTTACCGACGTAGAATGGCATTTTTTATTGACCCAAACGTTTGTTAATTGGTAAAACAGGATTTATAAATATCTATATGACTGGAAAACATATTTTGTTACATGGGCAGCATATTAGGACGTACAATTATTCTTATGATATGAAAGAACAAGGTTAACGACGTTTCAAGAGAGTTGGGTTTTCGTTTTAGGCATCAAAATCTTGGGTGCTTTAATTATCTCTGGGAGTGAGAAGACACAAACAAACAAAAAATAAATGCCCTGAAACGTTATTGCAAGTGATGGGACCCGCCAAAATGCATAACAGCAACAATCAAGTTGGTGATGACATGTGTGGTTACTGAATTCGTATGTGAAGCTAATGAAAATATTATTTTAAAAATGTGAACTTTGAGAGCACGAAAAAATGTAATGTGTTAAAATGTATTTTTTACCAGAAGTAAACACATGATAATAAAAAGCAAAACTGCAGGCGAACTGGGGAATGTTTATCATAAAGTAATTAATCCGAGACTGAGATACGAAGACGAAAAATTAAACGCAGAAAAGACAAAAAAGAGGGAAAGACGCCGCCTAGATCGAAGTGCACAAGTTTTGATTTGACCCAGTGCAGGCAAACTTAGCAAACTTAATTAAAGCATAATTTTCAGAAAGGGACACATGCAGCTGTGGGAGCTTCATGCACACATCTACCCGCGTTCATTCACACTATGAATAGGTGCTGTGAATATAAGTTCTCTCACCTTTGAAAGCTTCAAATTGTATATTCTCGTGTATCCATCTTGACACAATTCAAACACAAGCAACTTAGATGCTGCTCTGTAGCTTTCGCGACACTAAGACACAGCACATGTACGGCATGTAGACTTTAATGCCGCTTCGCAATAATAATGCTATGACAACTGCTGCACTGAATATAAAATAATTATTTAGATTTTAGGGTTTCACTTTTTTTTTTTCCCTTGGAATTAGCCTTATAACCTTTTCGTTCACCCTTCCACAATAGTTTTTCAGCACAATGTTCGCGCTGCACCAGAACAAGTTCTTCAGCACGAGCTCACTTTGTGTCCTTTTTCACATGCGTCGAAGTCAGAAGTCTCGTTGGTAGACAGCAGTTCCACTGTAAGCTCGGTGACAAACTGACGCTGGATCGGAACCTTCAGAAACTCTGCCTGCTTGGAGAGTTCTTGAGCAACAACGTAATTGTGTGCCACGGCGTTAACGGCGAACATAGTTGGATAAAGGAGCCCCCTCGATCCAATTCCTTGAGAAGAGTGTAGTTCTCCTGTGAAACTGTCGCCGTCTTATCTTCTTCAGTAACCGCCCCCCTGCATTTTTGACATTTCGGCTTTTTGAAAGCGGCATAAACTGCGTACCCTGCCTCGTGGACTAGGACTGGGAGGGTTTAATTTATCGCTTGTGACACTGCCTCTTCTGTAACTATACTATGTTGCAGCTGGGCCGTGGCGTGTATACTTGTTTTTTAAGCTCCTCCAATCGCTCGTCTTCACACGGGGTTGTCGGCAACGTACTCTGCAGTCGCAGCTTATTTTCACCTTCATAAAGCTGCCTTATGTGATATTGCGAGCCAGCCAGCTGCCTGTGCTTCCCGAAACGGTCTTCCAAGCTATCAGCCTGAATATTTCCCAGCAGGACATAGTTCAGCCCGAGTTCAGTGAAGCAGTATTCGGTGATCTCTACAAGTGCACGGGTTGTTTGACGGAGTGCTCCGTGAGTCTCCTTGGTTAGCGTGCCACTGTTAACGTTCTCGCTCTCCCATACGTCAAGCCAGGCGTCCAGGCAGTCAAAAAGACTGCACAAAAAATGCACATTGGGATCGTCCTCTGCAGACATCAATGGTTCTTGAAAGTCGTCTCTGAGTCGCGTTCCTTTGTTCGGCGTCCATGTTACAATTTCCTTCAGATTTCGAGACCTCGACGATTTCATTGATTCCTTTAATAATATGCGCCACAGATGTAGGAACAAGAGGGGGACATAGAGCGAAGGCTACAGGCTCCTGACTGCGGTTTTGAAAAGGGGAGCTTGCGCTACAAAGATACGTTTCTAAAATTAAAAGCGAGAGCTAGCTTGTGCTCGTCGCCTTCGCTGCCACATCAGCGTAAAAATCAACGAAATAAATTCAATAATTAAAAAAACAATGTGAAAAGATATGAGAGTTCTCACCCTGGTATGCGTCGATAGAACCAGGTTTTTTCGAGGAATCACCCGCACCCATACTTTTCGCAGTTCTTCATCCTCAGGGAACTTAAACACAGACACTTTCTTCGACGACGTTTCATAGTTCCCACGGCACCCAGGGACACAGCATTTATGAGGCAGGGCTCGCCCGAAAGCCGCCCGTAACTTGACAACCACCACGCGTTAACCGCCATGCACACCAAACACAAAAGACAAAAGAGACGGTTAGAGCAGTTCGCGTACTCCCGCCGCGAGAATTGTGCAAGCCGCCGTGCGCAAAGGACGCAAAAATTGTCATTGCGCAACTGCCCCTGGAGAACCCTGGGCTCGGAGAAAGCTAAAAACAAAACCAAAAGAGGCCGGAGCATGCGCCGCTTGGCGTCCTCGGGAAAACAAATATAAGAAAGAAAAAAAAGAGCATGTGTTGCGGAGAAGCCTTCCTCTCAGGTCGGCCCACTCGTCGTGAATCTGTGACGTCACAACTCCGAGCGCTGCGGCCTTCGGGCTCAGTGGTGTTGGCCAGGCTTGACGGCTCTCTCTCTCGGCCTGTGCTCTCGGCCAGGCCGCCAGGCCTGACGGCTTTCCGGCGTCTCCGGAGGCAGTTCGAACTTATCGAACTGCCTCCGGAGCGCGCGCGCGGGTTGACGATGGAAGCTTATCTTCTCAAAAAACGAGGCTGTAACGTATCGTTTGATGGCGCAAATGCACGTATTTTTCACGTCGTTTTTGATACAGTGTGTGAATCTTGCGAAACAGGCGACGAAGAGTGGCGGGTGAAATGTGCTCGCATGTTGTCGTGGATTTTGTGTACGACGTGGGATTACCCAGAAAGGTGGGTCAATATCGATAAATGTGCGCGTAACAAGCAACGACATGCACGTGACCTGTTGAACCTACTCACCCTCATTATTTTATCGTGCGAACCGACATTGTCACGTATCGCGTTCGATTTGAGTCCCAACACCGATAGTTTTTTTGTTTTTTTTGTATTGCGATGTTGTGTTGCAACATCGAATTGTTTCGCGGTACTTTGGGTTTATCGTTTGGCGATCAACTGGTGTTGCATTACAACAAGTGCAATAAACATTTGGTGGGAAACGATCACTCCAATAAGCACGTCGTTATTGGGCTTTTTCATTGAAAGGTAGGTCGCGGGTGTTCCAGCTAGTTTTTCTGAATGGTTTTGGTGGTTGTCTAGCATTTCAAGCGCGCGAGGCTGTGCGTACTGTGTGCCGTACCAACAGCTGTACATGCCTGCACTGTCGATCAAGGTTAATGTGTTCGCAACGCAGAACGTTTGTGTTCCGTGTGTATTCACACCCAATATCTTCCTCTCCTCGTGCTGTCTTACGATGTCATTTTACGACATCATTCACCGATATTCACATGTTGCTTCACGAAAGCTCAATATCGTGTTACGTTTCCTCTTAGTCCGCGGTATATTCCGACGTAATTCATGTTGGTAACCTGGTATCCGTTCTGAGATATATGCATGCGATATCATATTGTATTCTCCTTTGGGCCCGTGGTCGACGACCGATATTTATATATCGTGTGGCCGTGCCGGTCACCAATATGCACGCGATGTCGTATTCTATTCCGATAACCGCGCGTTATATCGGGGTATTGTGCTCCAATATCGTGTTGTATGCCAATTACCGCAAGTCATATTGGAATATTGTGCTCCAATATTGTGTTGTATACCAATAACAGCAAGTTATATCGGAATATTGTGCTCCAATATTCTGTTGTGTACCAATAACCGTATACTATATTGGGATATTGTGCTCCGATATGAATTCCCATCGTGCGTATTGGGTTAATCGGATAACAATAAGTTTTTATTGGTTTCCATCAACTTCATTGGAATACAATATTTCCAATAAGCCGAGTTCATATTGGCCTTTTTCAATAGGGATTCTAGTTTGTAAACACGAAAATAGCCCATAACTATCAACACTAGTCACTAATAGCCAACTGCATACATTTCAAGCCAATGTTATGAAAATAAATGTGCATAACAACTATCAGCCACATGTAGTCATTTCCATCCATAAGCAATGAAGTAGCATAGAATTCTCTAACTGTACTTGTTAATAGCCGTTGCACAGCCACCTGAAGCCAATCTGCTCAGAAACAGATGAAAATAACCAACAATAGCCGCCAAAAGCCATTCCGGTTAGTAGACACTAAAAATTGCTCATAACTATCAAGACTAGCCACTGAAGCCTTTTTTGTAGCTATTTCAAGCCAAATATTAAAGAATAAATGCTTATATGCAACAATAATAGCCACTTGTAGCCAGTTTCGTCCATAAACACTGAGATGGGTGGTATTCACTGGACGCCATATTTGGGGTAACTGCTCCCCAGCGCATGCTCGGGAGGAGGTTCCCGTCAGCTCTCGGGCAATCACAAGAGAAGAACAGGAAGGAGAAACACTCTTCTCACCGGGACTTTCCTTCGTATGTCCCAGGCTGTGCCCCAGACGTCGCTATTCTCCCTGTAGAAGAATATAGAAGATTGCCTATTACTCAAAATTCGTACAAAAAAGCAGCTTTTCCCTCTCTCTCTCTTCCCCGGTGGTTCGAAACCAGCAACGAGCCCAGCTATTACCGCCAGTGAATACAACCTATAGGACAGAATTGCCAATTATACCCGCTAATAGCCATTGCAAGCCACTTGAAGCCAATCTGTTCAGAAATAAATGATAATAGCCAACAGTAGCCCCTAAAAGTCATTCGGGTTAGTAGACACCAAAATTGCTCATAACTCATCAAGACTAGCCACTCAAAGCCATTTTCGAGCTATTTCAAGCAAATATATTGAACGAATAATTACACTCAATACTGGTCACTTGTAGCCAGTTTCGCCCATAAACACTGGAATAGGCGGTATTCACTGGACGCCATATTTGAGGTAACTGCTGACAGCGCATGATCGGGAGGAGGTTCCCGTCAGATCTCGGGCGATCACAAGAGAAGAAGGGAAGAAGAAATCCCTCCTCTTGCCGGGATTTTCCTTCGTATGTACCAGGCTTCCCCAGGCGTCGCTATTCTCCCTCTAGAAGATTATAGAAGATTAACCTTACTCAAAGTTCGTACAAAAGCAGCTCTTCCTGCTCTCTCTCTCCCCGGTGGTTCGAAACCAGCAACGAGCCCAGCTATGACCGCCAGTGAATACAACCCATAGCACAGAATCGCCAATTATACCCGCAAATAGCCATTGCAAGCCCTTTGAAGCCAATCTGGTCAGAAATAGATTCAAATAGCCAACATGGCCACTAAAAGCCATTCCAGTTAGTAAACAAAAAAAATCGCTCATAACTATCAACACTAGTCACTAATGGCCATTTGTAGTCGCTTCAAGCCAATTAATAAAGAATGTAAATTATTATAGCCAGTAATAGCCACTTACAGCCGGATTCATCCATAAACACTGATATAGCACAGAATTGTGAATTATACCCGCTAATAGCCATTGCTGGCTATTTGAAGCCTGTCTGGCCAGAAATAGATGCTAATAACTAACAATAGCCACTAAAAGCCATTCCAGTTAGAAAACACAACAATCGGTCATACTACCAACACTAGTCACTAATAGCCATTTGTAGCCATATCAAGCAATTGCTGTAAAAATAAAATAAGTATTGCCAGTAATAACAACTTGCGGCCATTTTCATCCATAAACACTGAAATAGAAGAGAATTGTCAATTATACTGACTGATAGCCATTGCTTGCCATTTGAATCAAATATATTCAGAAATTGATGCTAATAGTCAAAAATAGCAATACCACCTAGAACACAAGGCCTGCGCGTTTCCTCCTCTAAACGTCATCACTAGTAGATCCCCTCAGCGCCCCCTAGGTAGCCCGGATGAGCACCGTCGTCTGCTACATCGTCTGCTCCATCATGGTCGTGCTCAGAACGAGCTCACATTGCGAAGTTTGGCAATCTTGATGGTGTCGCATGCACGTTGCAAATTAACTGTGGTAGCTCGTTATTAGCTCGCGTCAAGCAGTCGCGCACGCAGCTGTGGCCGCCAGTAAATGCGGCGTAAGGCCTGGTTCACACTCGGCTAATCCGCTGCCGCCGAAGCAGAATCGGCCGCGGCAATGCACAGTGGACGCTACGCCCGGCGGCCGAATTCTTGCAGATTCGCCACGCCGATTCCGCAAGATAGTGAACCGAGCCTAATTCCTCCGAAAACTCACGGGAGCGGCGGCGAACGGCGATAAAGGACTCGGAGTCTACGTAAGCAGACGCTTTGCGAGCCCCGTTTCGTCACCCCAACAGCTGAAACAATTCATTACGGTCAGTCCGCTTCCGAAGCGGAATCCACTGATCGAAACTGCAACGAGAATCAAATAACAAAGCACGCATAAACAAAGATAGAGCAGTCTATATAGCGGTCTCAAACGCCACTCAGGGGATCACACGAGTTTCGAGCGCATCTGGGAAGCGGGAGAAAGGCGTTTAGCTGCTTGAGCTACCTCGTGAGAGATTACTGTTGATCCGTTGCAGACTGCGTTGTCACAGTTCCTTACCTAAATAGGTGATCATTAAAACGTGCGAAAACAACATGTTAAGATTACCAGAGCAAGCGAACCAGCCGCTGCAGCACAACAAAAACAAAAAAGTAACAAGAAAATGACCGTGCAAACGTTTTCCGACCTTTGCAGGAAAGATGGGGTCCCCTTCTCAGACGCAAATAAAGAGAAATGGGGAACAAACAGCGAACAACGGCGAATAAAACAAGTTAGCAGACGATAGAAAAATACAAATCACCCAGCAAAAAGCTCCTTCAACGAAAACAATCATTGCAACGCTTATGGAAAAAAAAAAGAAAAAACAAGATGGAAAGCAACAGCATAAAAAAAGGAGCTTAACTTTTTCTTGCAGTTGTTAGTTTTAGTTTAATTTGAATGCTGCAGCAACTTAAATACTCACGTTTGTTCGGTCTTCGGGAAACGGCGGAAGGATTTTCTAACGCATCGCAAAAACTTGTTTTTGCAGTGGTAGGCAGCACATGACATGTCTGCCATCCCCAAGTATGCGCTGGTGTATGCGCGAAGGCGGCCGGTTGATCAACAAACGATGACCCATAGCAGACGTTCCGGCGTAGACAAATAAAATTCGAATATAAATGTATAACGAGCTTGCACTTTTAATATATTTAATAAATACCAAAAAGCACGAATGACGATTTCGGATTAGAAACTCAAACGAAGGGGAAAATATGAGGTTATCGCAGACGACAGTAGAAGAAAACAACAACAAAGTTGCAGACGGCCCTCAAAATGTCCGGGCACAGCGTAGCAGACGGACTGGCGGCAGTAAGCGCCGAAGTGAAGAAAAGAGAGCAAAAACTAATCCAAACAAGGCAAAATAAAATGCGCGATGGTTCGAACGTCAAGTAAACAAAACCAAAACACACACAAAAACACATAAAAGCAGGAGGAAGAAAGAACGCGACGTCGTAGCTCCTCCTCAAAAAAAAAAAAAAAAGAAAGAAAGTAGACTTTGAAAAATGAAAAGAGTTGTTGACGGCGGGTCCAAAGGATGCCGACTTTTATCGTAGACGGCGACGAAGACGTTAGTCGTTAGTCGCCCGGGCGCTAACAATCGGAATTTGTGTTCTGTATATAGCGTGACCGAAATCACTTTTTTTTTTTGCACTACGACGCTTTCTCCGTTTTTTTCCCTTTTCTTTTGGACGCGCAAGAGACTGCTTTTCTTGTAACTCCGCTTTTACTAATTTCAGTAATAGCGTCAGATTTGCATGTGCACAATCCACTTCTTCCAGGGCATACTGACATTGCATTGACGTACGTGGTTCGAAATTGCCTTTTGCTTCTTCATCCAATTCGCCTGTTCGACAAAACGGTTATAAGCAAGACATTAATGAGAAGTGGGAACTGCAACAACGAAAGAAATTGATTGATAAGAACAGTAAAGTTGAAACGTAGCTCCATTCTAAAATTTTTGTACATTGCCCTTTTTTCAAAAGACAATCCAAAGGTACATTCGTGTTTTGTCTCGCTTACATAAGTTGTGACAGAGTGTTTTCTTCAGGAGAGCCCCGAAATTGCAACCTGAAAGCTCTAACATCTTTCCCACGCAAAGAAAATGTCCTTCACTTATGAGGTGGCACCTCTTTTTAACATTCAAAGCAGCGAATACCCGTGACAATTTTTTCATTGGTCACCTCGCACGGAAATAGGCAAAACCAATGCGTTGCGGAGAATTCGTCTGCTAGCGGAGGCGCCGAGCTCGCCAGGGGCGCTGCGATCACTTTTCGCCCATAAGTCTATGGGCCCCTACTCTCGTCAAAGTTGTAAGGTGTGTGATCGGCTGTGGTCCGACAACGACTTGACCAACATCGGCAATGTGCGGGATCCTGCAAAGCGGACTCGTGCGCTGCATGTGTTGTTGGTGGCCACTTGCACTCGATCGATGACCACGGATCAAGACAATAAATGTGTTCAAACCTTTGTTCAAAATTCTGTCTCACGTCTGTGTCGATGTGCTAAACCAGCTTCGCTGGTGATCCACTTTTTTAAACTGATATGCATTGCCCTATGGGTGAGGGGGTGCATCAGTTATTTTAGCAAATCACGGCGAAGTTTCTATAAAGTGAAGTTGGCACAGAGTTGTTTTACTCTCGTTTACTAAGTAACACAATCAAGTCATAAGGCGGTTATTTGCATCGGTCTTATAGCCCCCATTATTTAACTAAAAAAAAATGACCGGATGCCGTCTCTAAAGACCACAGTGCGTTTTCGCATACCTATACGCCCTTTTTTTTTTTTTTAAGGTTGATGAATTTTTATATTTGATTTCAGAAGTTATGTATAGTACCGAGAAAGCGAAGCAGGCAAGCACGTTGCTCCTGAAAGAGCTCAATTTCACCGAGACCAAATTTGGAGAATGTACTTTGAAGTCCGGGGTTGTACTTTCCTCACAAGGTATAAAAAAATATACCTTAATTAAAGTGCAAGTACATAGAATGTACGTCAAATACAGCACAAGTTTTCTAAACCTGCTTGACGCAGTACACTAAGCACAATCTACTTAAAATACTTACCCATTCTGACGTGAAACTACAACGGTTTATGTAGCGCTAAACTGAGTAAAACGCTTGATAAAAGTCACCACATTTTATTGCCATGAGCTGTCTCACTACAAGAAAAAAAGGGTGTAGTCGGGTGCATCAGGCGCACATGCACCCTTTTCCTGAAATATGCACCTTCCGTTACCCAGCCACTGTACCTGTACATCGACTTTGAGAATCCTCCTCTCCCTTAAAAACCTCTAGGTGTATCAGTGCACCACCACGCTAGTTACGCGCACCGATCAGCCTGTGCTTGGATTCCCGCTTGGGGGTCACTTTTTGGGTTGGGCAGTAAAGTATGGAGCTATCCTGTTCACTCGGTATTGACAGTACAGTGGACGCTATGCTTGTTTTAGGCCAATCGGGTCTCCGGGTAGGATCGCGTGACTACAATCTCCAAGCTAGAGATAAGGCAGAGCATGGCACCTGCCTGAAGGCCAAGGCCACGGATAGCATCCACTGCACTATTAACTTTGGGTCAAACGTTCAAGAGGATATAAGTGACAAATTCTCTCGTTGTGTTCATTGTTGGGTTGCCCCTGAAGATAAGCCTTTGCGAGGGCGCCCCCTTTTGGCCTTGAAGGAGCTGCTATTTTCCTACTCCACTATTTTTCTTTCTCTCCCTAAGCTGAAAGTGTGGAAGAAGGTGCGCTGTCGCCGGACCAATGAACCGGAGGCTTTTTTATCCCTTAACTCCACTGTCTGGGCGCGGGTACCGGCAGGAACGTGATCATGTGGTTAAGGTTTCACGGATGACGTAGTAGCTTTTCCCATCTCGGAATGTCTGCTTCCCGGCCTAGTTTCTTGTGTGCTGTGCTGCGACCAGCGGGGCTGCCGTAGATATCGTCCGCGACAACGCATTCGAGTGTACCAAGATTTCCAGTGTTTGAAAAGTCCTACGCGTATATCGGCAACAAGCGATTTCTTAAAAAAAACAAGGAATTCATGTGATGAGTTTAGTGCTCGGTTCGGCAAATTACTGCTTCTGCCACATCGTGTTGAATCTTCACGGACCCCTTTCTTTTCGTTTTTGTGTTTGTGTGGTTCTGCAGTGCCCGTGTCGACATATATCTCGGATTACATAAGTCAAGTCCGGAATTTTCATCGTAAGTGCACTGCAACCTAGTCCTTTGCAACAATTGACCGTTCCGTTCTAGATTACCTCTGGAATTATGAAGTGTCTATTTTCTAGCAGCCGGGAGAATAATTTCCCCGAAATTCTATCGGCAGTCGCCTGCCACTAGCTGTCTACAGTCATGTGACAACTGCAGGTAGAATACTGACTTTTTTATTCTCCCGGCGTTTTGGGAATACACGTTTTCGTTGATACACGTTTTGTAGACACGTTTCATCGACACTAACGTTTCATCGTCACTCGTTACGCCCAATGCACGCTTTAGTGACATTTTGCCGCGCGTGTATCTTTGAGGCGCGTGCTCACCGACCCAGCCCACCCGTTCACGCAGCTTCGTGGCGACAGTCTGCGGCGGCTGATTAGAAAAATGTTAACCCACCTGTCCCATCCGTACACGTCACTTTGCGCATACATTCTGAGGTGGCTCATTAAAATAAAAAAAGAGAAGCTAACTTAGGAAAGCTACTCTGAGCTGTCGATGAAACGTCGCTCGATGAATGAATGGCGACTGCCGGTGGAATTTCGTGGAAATAATTCTGCCGGCTGCTGGGAGAATAGACTAAGACTCACCCCCGGTTCTTGTTTGCTTAGTAATATTCTCAGTTGTGTAACAGCTTCTTCGTACCTCTTCACATATCACGGATTGCTTGCAAGTTTGTACTTGTTTACGGAATAGGCTGCCTAATAAACTTCTATGAGATTTGAAAACAATCCCGTGTGTCCGTTTACCTGCCTTTTTGCAATCACCGGGGTGAATACATTTTTAAGGGTTTCCTTGATGTCTTAAATAGGTTTCTGAAGTTAGTTATGAAGCGGATGCATAAAGTGGTGCAACCATGCACCTTTGAATCGGGTGCATCTGTGTTCTTTTCGAATACAGTGGGCGTAGAAAGAGGTGTAAGGCCTGTTCACACTCTTGCGACCGAGTTCGACCGAGAGAGACCAAACCGGTTTTAAGCCTCTTGCGATCTCTTAGGACCAGCTCGGCTGCAGCGGAGCTGGTCCTAAGAGATCGCAAGAGGCTTAAAAACCGGTTTGGTCTCTCTCGGTCGAACTGGGTTGCAAGAGTGTGAACGGACCTTAAGAGTACACTATTGAACGGGGTGCTCCTGTGTTCCCTCTGAGAGCAGTAGGTGTAGAAAGGGGAGTAATGGTACACTATTGAGCGGGGTGCATTTGTGTTCCTTTTGAATGAGGCGGGTTTATGAAGCGGTGCAATGGTACACCTTGGAATGGGGTGCATCTGTGTTCCCTTTCATTTCATTGGGTGTCGAAAGAGGTGCAGTCGTGCACCATTGAATGGGGTGCATCTGTGTTCCCTTCGAGTGAGATTTCTGTAGAAAAAGGTGTACGTGTACACCACACCGACGGGTGTACACATACTCCCATATTTGGGGTGCACAAGTATTCCCCCAAAAGGTGTAGTATATGTGTGACAAGCACTTACACCACCTGTGGGTGTACCCCATGACACCCTTTTTTTAGAGCGTTGGGGCGTGCTGAAGGCGGCGACCATTCCAAAACTTCACATATCACCCTCAAATGCGTAGCGTATAGAAGCTTTTAAGTCTCGTAACTCTGACAGCGGGCTAAAGCGTGAAACACATGTGAGCAAAAAACTGCGTCGCCTCGCGCCGCCAAGCGGCATGACCATAGAAACCGTTGCTTGCGCTGTGACGTGGCGGGGCGACGATAGGTCAAGTCGTAGCGTCAGCGGTGGTTGCTATTGTTACGGGACTCGGCGGCGCAACGTGACGTGACTTTTGCCAACATGTGTTTCACGATTTAAGTCTGGAATGTTCAGGCTCGACATCGGTGCCTATCTCCAACTTCCTTCTTCATAAACCACCAGAAGGCCGCCATTAACATGTATGTACAGATGATGTACATTCAGGTTATGATAGTTATCAAAGTGGCCATGCTGAATTTTAAAAGGGGTCTTTTCTTCTAAACACGACATCCGTGCTGTCACACTGCAGACCGTTCGAAATCAACGTACTCAGACAAGGACTTGCGTGGATATGTGTTTGTTTATTTCTGCATATGGAATACAAGAGACAGAACCAGCTGATGGACTAGATGTGCATCGGGACCGGACCAAAATGATTCGCGTAACTTGTTGCATGGCTTTTTGAAGCAGATACTATTAAAATAACCGACGAGTCTGCTACTTCTGTCACAATCAAAAATATATCGCGGGGGCTGTGGATTTGGCCTGTGATCCAGCTCAACAAGAACTGTTTCTATATTATTTTTCACCAACAACATGTAGTCTATGAAATAAACTTTAACAAGACAAACAATATGGCACCACTTCCAAAATATTCTTCCGTATGATAAACATATGGTGCTAAAACTATTAAACGTTAGAAAACTGTCTAGGCTAAAGTTTCAAGCAGCACAAAAGTTTACTTCCTCGATCACAGATTGACAAATATTTCTTGTCAGTGATGTACGATTTGCCCTATAATTAATTTTTGAAACTGTTTCTTTATCGCCAATAGTATTTTTTATTAACTTATTCGATTTGCCCTTTGTGCATCATTATCATTCAAATACATCGCGAAAAAGAAAGAATGTTTAAAATTATGCCGCTTGCCATTTATACTAAAAATACTCATTTCGTTCTTGGGAGCACATTTGTGGAGATGACAACAGGTAGTATTTGGCTTTCTGCTATTCGTTCCACTTGAATGACATTTTCCTATTTATCTTGCATGGATGCCACATATCTTTCAGTGTATATTTACACTTTTTAGAAATGCCATACACTTAACAGTGCACAACAAGTGCAATGTGGCCTTCTGCGTCGCACACATCCATTTATGAGCACTGCGCACGCCTCAAGCCGACAACGTACAAAGCTACCAACGACCCTTACCAAAATATTTCCACGCGATCTTAATTTGAAGGCACTGTCCCTACCGTCGGTATAAATGCACACATAGTATATACACTTATGTACAGAGCATAGTTCACATATTAAACGCAGTATTGCGTGTGTACAATGTGAGATATGAATAAACAAAAGACTTGGCGCTAAACAAATGTTATAAACGAAAAGAAAATACTAGATGGTTCTTTTGTCTACCCATAAAAAACCTCGGATAAGCTAGTGAATTTTATCTTAAGCGTGGAAATGTAATTTAGTTTGCCATGCCGGTATGCGGCCGAAATGCTGTGTTTGTAACGCTTACCAATTAAGTGGAATTACTTTTCGCTAAGGAATTGAACTTTAAAATTTTAATTATTACAAAAATAAAAATGTCAGCTTCACTGACACAATACGTCGGCTCCAACAGGTTCCCGAAGTTTGCAAATAATCATCGCCTATTACATCCAGGCTCCGAACTGCGAACATATGCGACTGGGGCATCAGCAAAATATGTCTACCGAATCCAATTAAGTTAGTATTCCTTAAGATCCATTTTCTTTTGCATTAGGCAATTTGTGTAATTCTCAGACAAAGCTTTCGTCAAATTTTTTATATCCTCCCTAAATATTAACGATTATATCGTAATTCCCCTCGTCACAATCACAAACGGATAACGCTTAATTGTCCTATCGGTGAACCTTTTATTTATATTTATTCCAATAAACTGAAGTTGTGCCTGATAAATATTATACTGTAACCCTAATGGAGACCTTGGTTTGTCATTATTAAAGTCCACCAGGTTCAGCTGTATTCAACTTACTATATAAATGTGCATTTCACATGAAAGACATATTTACAACTATGTACAAGCCGTTCAATTTGTTACCACACCAGCAGGGAGAACAGCGTACCGTCTTTTTGAACACTGTACTCATGACCGACGGATATTGAAAAGTCAAATCTAAGAATAAACTACCTGATTACACAAATACACAAAAGAATCAGGCAATTCCAAAATTTTTCGTTTTCAAAGTTTTGCGCGTTTTTTTTTCTCAAAGCATATTGGTGGGCAATTTCTGCTCTTATTTGTAGGCGGTGAAATCAACAAAGTACTTATGTCATATTATTGCTCTCAAAGTTACCTTACACTCCTAGATACGGCTTCTTCAATGCACCATGTGCGGAGTCACCGGTTGGAAAAGTCAAACGAAAATGTATGAAACATTGAAATGCGACCTGCTGGTGTGCCACCGTCGAGAGAAAAACGTCACTTTGCTTGGAGGTCTGACGAAATGTGCTGATAAAGAAAAACTACTTTCTTACATCTACTTGCGTCTCACTCTGTCTAGGAAGATGCAATGTTTTGTAAATAGGAGGGAAGAGGTCCCGACGCTCGGAACTTCCTACATCACCGCGCGTGTGGAGACATTGGAATGCGAACCTTTCACCGGATAGTAACCCAACTAGTGGGCTATTGTCAACGCAGCAGATTGCATCTTCATGGACTGTTTGTTTGTTTTTTTGTTCTTTTTACTTTCCGTGGTACGTAAATTTTTCTGACAAAAAATATTTCGCTTAAACAATTTAGACGCTTCGCTCAATTATGCACGTCCTTCTGTAAGAAAGGTGAATCCATATTACGAAATAGGCTTTGTCAACGCATTTCGAAATTTAGAACGAACCCCCACAGAGACACCCAACCAGCTCGAGGAGTCCGTAAACTGCTACATTCCGAGGCACAAACTTACAAGCGGGGAATCGGTGTAGGTTCTCTACTGACGTACAGTCACCAGGACCAAACGGAAGACTGAACACAGCGCACGAAAATGGAATCACATTCAGGGCGCAACTCGCCAAATGCCAGCACAATTCAACCCAGATCAAAAGACCTCACCTGCGTCCATCAACAGTGAGAAACCATACTTTCATACCCATCGTCCAACCATACCCGTTGGCAGACATCTGCCGGGGTGCAACAGACCGCTCGCCTGCCACGCTACAGTCTTGTGCTACACCCTTGAGATTCCTTCCACCGAAATGTATGCCGCTCACGAACCGGCGTCTAGACGTTCCTCGCTTGGAAACGGTCTTTGGCAACTTAAGTGCGGAAGACAGGACGTTCTGCTTTGTTTTTTCTCGCCGAACCAACAGGCAGAGAAAAACTGAGATGTTGTTGATGTAGCCCGTTCCTTACCCCCGGAGGCAGAAGCCCTATCCCCCTTCTCCCGCCTAGTTAACGGACCAACAGTTTAGTGTCAGAGACAGTGCCGGAGTAACAGTGATCAGGACTTTTCTTGGAGCAGGACCCGGACTGAGTTGGCCGGAGGGTCGAGAGTCAGGCTTTCGTCCGAAGTCGGGGTGCCCTCCTGGGCCTTGCGGGGAACCACTTGAGGCGTAACTCCCTTCTTGATGCGCTGTTGACGAAGACAGACGAGAAAATAAGCGAAGAGATTATAGCTGATAATTGGTCCATTTCAGCCACCCTATAAAGTTGTTAAGCAATTCAAGTCATTGTGGTATGAAGCTGCCTAGAAGCAACTAGCATTCCTAGAGGATTTGCTTATTTTTTCAGTTAACTTCTGCGGTTACTTTAAACAGTCCGCGCGCCTGCAAAAGGGTGCGCCTATTGGCAGAGCAAGTGCATTGTGACGTCAATATAATAATATACATAAATGCATGACAGTTGGTGTGTTGTGATGGGATAAGAAAAGAAAACGGTGCCCGAGAACCATGAAATTGAATATATCGGATATGAATATGGAACATAAAAATTATATTATCTGTGGCATTGTAAAAAAAGAAGGCACACAAGATAACTCAAACAAAGCCGTAGATACATTTGAACAGTGTGCACCAAATTATAAAACTACTTCTCAAGAATAAAAGCGGAATACTACTCTTAGCCCCTTTCTCGCAAAGTTAGTGTATAAAGTGCCCCGCCCCCCCCCCCCCCCACTTTTTCAAAAAAAAAACAAAACTTTTTTTTTTTTTACAGCAAAAATGAGCTACGCATTGTTGAACGTTAACTTTCCACCCAAACGTGATGCTAGTGGTCCGAACCAGATGCCAAAGTTTCGGAACCAACCGTAACCAAAATCAAAAGTTATAAATTACATTCTGAAAATTTCAATGGGAAAATGGGGCTTGTTTTTGTCATTTCGGTACATGGTGCCATTCAGCTTCTCGTAAGCGAAGTGCAGGGGTTGCACTGTCGTCAGAACACCGAGTTCTGATGGAGGGATAGTGGGTAGACCCCAGTGCTAGCTGTTGTGAGATCTACCCCCTATCCTTCCAATAGGAACCAATCAGAGCTCGGCGTGCTGACGTCAACGCAACCCCTGATCAAGAAGCAGACGACCTTGCACTCCGCATTCAAGAGTTCCGGCGGCCGCCATTTTGGCAATGAAAATTTCAAAAAAATCGCTTATAACTTTTGAATAGATAAACGGCTAGTCTTGAAACTTCCGCATCTGTTTCGATCCGACCGCTATACCTTTATTTGGGCGGAGAATGAGCGTTCGGCGATGCCTAATGTGTTTTTTGTGGTAAAAAACAAGACGTCTATTGTTTGGGGGGACACACTGTACATAGGTTACACGGAATGCAAGCTATGAGCCATGATGAATTATTCGTTGTGGAAACCCTATCTTTCAATAGACTCACATTTGACGATGAAAAGAAAACACCAGCAATCAGTTGTGACCAGTGAATATTATTACTCAAGATAAATCACGATGTAATCTTTAGCTGAAAATCACTTGACGAACCACCTTGCACTATGCAAGCACAGTGAAAATAAATATTTTTGCATCAAGTTCAAAACGTATTCCCTGTTTTAAGTTTTGCGTTTAATTATTTAGTAACGACAATTCGAGGTTTTTTCCCGAGCTCTTAAAGTAATGCACAAAACATTTTCCATTGGAAACAACAAGCTCTCGGATACGCTCTTGCCAAGCAAAGGTGAACCAAGGGCCAACACATCGGGGCTCTCACCTCGAGCAGAGAACCGGAGCTGTTCCAGAGGAAGTAGATGGCGTAGGTGGGAATCCAGGTGATGGAGGCCAGCGCCATTCCCCAACCGACCATCTCCCCCACCAGGGGTACACGTAGTGGTCTGAGTAAGTGACCGGCTCAGGCTGCGCGATGTAGAACACCAACATGCCCTGCAAAGAAGGAGGCGAAGTGGTTATTTCGTCTAGTCGTGTGTACGTATCTACTTATCATTTATATATTTAAGAAATATTACCAGTCATGAAGCTGAAACAGAAGCGTACGTTTGCTTTACCCTCCTTACTTCTTTCATGTGCAAGACTTAACTAAACGTTGAGCAAGATTTTAAGCAACAATATTTTGTTGCTATAGACAATGGTATTTTACTCACCTGGTCGAATTAGCATTAACTTGATATCTGCTGTACTGCCATATTATCAGCGTATTTATGTGTGTTTAAGGACGTTGTGATTTCCTCAACCCCTAGCTGGATAGCCACTTGCCCCATAATGGAGGACAACACCCTTTGGGCTATATCTGATTCTCTGAGAAAACCAGAACAAAGAATCATCTAAGATTCGAAGCAATCCTGGTGTTACCAAACCTCAATTGAGTATATGGTAATTGCTAACTTAAATTCATCATCCTCTTTCTGTAACCCTTGGAAGTCATACTAGATCAGATAAATCTCACTTACTTACTCAAAACACATCTAAAGTATTCATATTTCTGTTGTTTTTTATTTCTTTTTTACTTGATGCTTACGTTATAGTCTTCCAATCCCTTTCCATTTAAATACTGATTTTTATTGAGTAATACTAAATCGAATTCATCCGAATTATCTTGATACCGCATCTTTTATCTTACAGGATGGATTTTTGGCCATTCTTTTTTCGTGGTTTCTGGTTAAAAATAATGTATTCCCTCATAGAGAATCATGTGACCACAAACTCACCACAATCATGCAAGGAGCTGCAAATAACCAGCAGAAGAAGAAGTACTTGTTGGGCGTAAATCCAATCATGTCCTTGATGTTTGCGTAAATCCTCCTCGCACCTTGCGGAGAAAACAACAATAGAGAATAAGAGTTCGCTCAACACACTTACTAGCAAAGTTTACAAAAAGAATAGTAGCTTCATTCACCCTTCAACGGCAGACTGAAGAAGAATACCAAAGAAGAAAAAAAAGACATACACTATCTCGATTGACACGGTGTGTGTGCGTTTGTTTGTTTTTATTTGGTTTTCTCTCCCAGCCTTGGATTGAAGCATCTATATCATTCACCAGATTGCTTGCGTTTTAAAGCATGAAACATTTTTTAAACGAAATACCCTAAACTCAAACGTTTGTCCGTCCGTTCGTCCGTCCGTGTACTCTCCGCTAAATTTTGCGGAAAAATTGAAGTCTCGTGACCTATACAACAAATGGGAAAATTGACGCCACCTGACCCATACACTAATTCAGTTTCCCCGCCAAACGTAGCACGAAAGTTGATGTCATGTGATCTAAACACCAGTCCAGTTTCCCCGTTAAATCTAGGGGGAAAAGCGACGTCGTGTGACCTGATCTCACGTGACATGTAGAACAACTCAGTTTCCCCGCTAAATTTAGTAGGGTAATATTTATCATCATAATAAAACAGGAGGCACGGAAACATAAAAATGATGTAGACAACACTGAGACTGTGTTCTGTGCGTCCTTTCTGTTTGCGCGTCTTTGGTTTTATTACGTTGCCTAGTATTAACCAGCTCACCCGCGCCCTCAAACTTCTTTCAAAATATTCGTTACGCGACACACCAATTTTCTCTCCCCCTTTATCTATCCTTTCTTCCCTTTCCCTACCACCCCATTTCATGCATTCTAAGACTATAATGCATGATTATAGGCATGCATGCATAAAAATAGCTGCCATTTTTGTTTTCACTTTTTTTTTCTTGCAATGCGCGCTTACCGTATATCCAGGCGAAGCCCACAATCTCGAAGAAGACGACCGTCAGGAGGAGACACCACTTGCCGAGAAAAAGTCCATCAGCTGGAAGATGTACATTCCTCCCTGCGTGGTGATGAAAACGTGAGCCTCTCAGATATCAACCACGCGGCCTGCATTAGTTCTGTTAATTGCGGAACTCTCGGCGTTAATAATTCAAGAACAACCATGCAAAAATGCTAATAATACAGCTGCACCTGGTGATTGTTGTGCTCTCGAACAAAACTGTTTCTAAACAAAATTTTGCATTTCTGCATTGACTTTGTAAATATGAGGTCATCAGCACATGTTCATCGGTAACTTACTTGATTCATCTACATACTACATGATAAAAATCTCTAGCCGATATTGAGCACGACAGTATACATGTGGGTTTTATATTAAATAAAAACGAAGCATTTTTTATACATATTTATGATCAGACCAATTTATCAAGCATGTTTTTATCCGGTTGTGTTTCAAACAATAATGCGTTCAGAAATTTACATTTTTACACTATCTATATTAACAAAAGCTTGACAAGTGTTTTTACGTTTCTAATATTCCCGCTGCAAATACTGATAATTAGTTCCGATCGTTCAATTTCTCTGCTACTAGGAATCGTATCCTGTTCGCTCATCAGACATTATAATAAAATAAGCTAAATCAATGTAATCTCATCAATATATCTTAAGGATTGTATTTCCCACCCTCTTCTGCAACTGGGCAGTCAGGTTTCTGTTTGGTGCTATCGTTCACACCCGTTCTCACATTTCTATCAGAAAACAGCGTATGTTAAATTTGTTCGCGTACATTGTCATTCAATACACATACCGAGTCCTTTATTTTAGCTTGCCACTGCCCGACACCAACAATGACTGCTACAGCGGCAAATCGTGACGCCCCAAAACAATGGTGCTCTGACAACTTTCGACTGCGAATGATTTCCGAGTAGAAGTTTCCGGAGGCTGTTACAGGGACGAGATGTCCGTGGGAATCACCTGAGTGACGAGGGTAGACCCAGCAGGAACTGGACGATCACGACGCCGAGAGTGAAGAGTCGTCGGTAGGGCCTTAGGGTGGAGGCGAACTCGTCCACCAGGCCCGTGACCAAGGCCTCGACAGTGCAGAACTGGCTGTCGATCCCCAGCACGATGAGCATCAGGAAGAACAGGACCGCCCAGACGGGCGCGAACGGAAGTTGCACTACCATCTCGGGGTAGGCCAGGAATGCCAAGCCGGGGCCTGGGACATCACGCATCATGGTCATCATCGTCATCATCTTCGCAGAGATGACTTCAAGTAGCGAATCGTAACATAGTCACCCCTAAAGACATGTTCAACAGCAACGTCATACACCAGGGTAAGCATCGCCATCATCATCCTCTTTTCGGAAATGACGTCAAGTACTGGATTGTAACATCGTCATCCAATAAAAACGCCAGGGTCATGATCATAATTGGTTTTAAGGTGACGTCAAATACCGTAGGAATGTAATATGGTCATCCAAAAAAGACATTTTCAGCAACAAGCAGATATACAACGCAAATTTACTGCACACCTTTTTACCGCTATGAATTTTGAGATGATGCATACACCCCAAGTCATATGACCAAGAGGCATACAAGAGCTCCATAAACTAGGCTTTGTAAGTATCATAGTGGTTTTTGAATACTTAAACACCCTGAAAGTAGCCTAATAGAGGCTGATGTCTTTGCTGGGCAGCGGCGATTTGGTGGTTTCAGCATGACAGCTGATATGGGGTCTAGGTATTACACAAATGCAAGACGGTACAATGTTCAATCATCTAAACTGATAGGAGCGGGATATGTGCGCATCATGGCTGAGAACGTAGCACGAGCTTTCGCCCTGTAGGTTATCAAGCTACGGTGCATCACCATGCTCGATCACCAATCCCCTCATTGTAAATAGAATCTCTAGTTTAGTGTATTTACATCTTAACAATCTTACACGAGCCGAATCTTATAGAAAGACCTGTGGTGCGTGCAGCGTTCCTTGCTTAGTTTTTTTTTTTTGTATAGAAGAATATTTGTTTAAACCGATATACTGGCCATTCTGATGCTTTTTATATTTTATAAGCATACGCGATCCAAAAGGATCAACCAATCAAATAAAAGTAAAGTATTTTGTAGCGTCCTTTATTTCAGAACATTTACAATTGATTATGTTTACCGCTGATCGCCACTTTCCACAAAATGTTCCATGTGTTTTATGAGTTGGAGAGAAGTCTGTGTAGAATATATACCTCCAGACACCCATTATAATTTTGAAAAATAGTTCACTGAATTATATCAAATATAAATTGTGAAATAAAAGAAACGCTTCCCATAAACTTTTTAATGTCACACACACACAAAGAAAAAACGAAAATTGCCCCAGAACTAGTACAAACCTGATCTGGCGACTTCAGAGACGTCCTTCTCCTGAATGTGCGCCATGTGCCCCAGAACCAGAAGATGACCAGGCCCGCAAAGAGGCTGGTCCCGCTACAGATGGTGCACACGATCATCGAGTCCCTGCAAGCATTCGTAAACACGCAAACGTGTCAGACTCGTCCGATAAATTCTTCAGAGGTGCACATGAGCGTAGAGCCAGGGTGGAGAATAAAAATCAAGATGATATAAATCATGATTTAAATCATGTTTTAAATCATGATTTAAATAAGACTATATGGTGTTTCAATTAGACCTTTTACGCAAAAAGTATTCCTGAAAAAACTTTTATTTAATGCTCTTATCATTTGATGCTTTCTATCTAAATTTGTTTTGTAGAGAAATAAAAAAAATCATCAAGCAAGAAATGTTTATATCAGGATGAACACGAGCAAAAATCACTGCATTTCTGAGCAAATAGGATCACTGCGCATTATTCCTACCTTCCACATCGTTTGTCAGATACGTTACATCCTACTGCAAGTAAGTCGGAACGTGAAAGGAAGAAACAAAAACTAGAAAATGTTTTATGGCAAGCAAATCAGAGCTCGAAAATAAGCTAACTTAAAAAAATCAAACTGGTCTTGTTTTATAGTATGACTGCAGGGTTACATCGATAAAAAGTAGTTAATTAAATTGTACTTTAAATTTACAATATTTCTTTCATTTGCGTTGTCATCAGTGATCGGATAGATTTATTGATCAACCATTCATTTTTAGATGTTGTAGGAAAGAGTTACTTAAATCAAATTAATCTAACTTAAATCAAATAAACCTGATTTAAGTTAAATAAATCTTTTTTTCGAAAAGTCAGGATTTTAGTCAACCGCGAGGAGAGTCCATTTACCTGACACGGGTGGTGGAAATAGGAAGCACCGGATGTGAAATTTAACTAAATTGTAGTAAAAATAAAGAAAATTTCCACTGCGGGCATTTATAAATATTTTTGTAGCGCAAAACTCCTCCCACACGTGGTTATTTTAGAGCGCAGCTCTTAGGCGCCCGTCTCCGGCTTCAGCGGCGTTGCCGTCGCCGTCGGCGTAACCGCGCAGTGCATTATGGGTAAATTCCCCGCTAAATTTAGCGGGAAAATTTCCCCGCTAAATCTAGCGGAAAAATTTCCTACTTAATTTAGCGAAAAAATTTCCCGCTAAATTTAGCGAAAAATTTTCTCCTAAATGGGGTGCGAGCAGGAGAGGAGGAGGGGCATAGCCTCCTCTCCGTACCTTCCCCTCCTCCTCGTCAAGGGCTGCGCTCTAATTCGGCGTTACAGGGAGTTGTAAATGGCTTTCATTTTGTTTTCTTTTTTTTTACATTGCATTGATGTGCATTTGTTTTCGTTTTTTCCTTTCTGATTTTTCTCTCGGTCTCTTTGTTCGCCAACAAGAGACCTGCAATCGTCATCGCTGTATACAACTGAGGGAAACAATTACCGTATAAAATTCTACACATTAAATTAGGGTGGCGATGTGGGCCAGTTGTTTCATGATAACAAAAACGTAAACAGAGCGCCGCAACAAACAGGAACAACGTAAAAGGAGTGCACACAGTCAGCGCTTGTCCCGTCTGCACTTCTTTTACTTTGTCTCTGTTTGTTGCGCGCTGCCTGCCCTTTCGCACCTCCTCCTCTCCTGCTCGCCCCCTACAGACTGCCGGTTTTATGTACACTTATCACTAGAGGAGGTGTGCAGGCGAGTTCGATTTACACTGACATGGATCACCCTGGAGTAGGAACGGACAAACACAGAACTCCAAACGCAGTTGAAATTGTTGACTTTAGGTGTATTTTGCGTATTGAATTAGTGAACTACGTGGCTCGGGACAAGGGAAAACGAAAAAGGCCTGTACTTCGGTTGATCGGGGACGCGCTTTGGTGCAACGAAATGTCAGCTGCGCTTTTTAACAGTTTTAACGAGAAGAACAAGTGCGTTAAAACAGGATAGTGTTCTTTTTCCGCCTCGCAGCGTTTAAAAATCAGCACGCTCATTTCCTTGACGCACGTCAACGTCTACGCCAAGTGTGATATGCTCCCGCCCTGACCGCTTTGTATTTGTAGCCAGAAATCTATCGAAAACAGCCCCGCAATTGTGCTGATATACGCGAAGCGCTCCTGGTTCAGCGCTAGTAACCTCCAGGCCTTTCTTCCCGAGCTCTGCCTCCAGGACTCCGCCCACTCCTCTCCACCCCATTGGCCAATCAGCGGTTTTATTTGGTTTAGCGCTAATAAACTCCAGGCATTTCTTCTCGAGCTCTTCCTTCAGGAAGATGCTTTCCTTTCCACCTCATTGCCCGCTACATTTAGCTGGGAAAATGACGTCGCATGGCTCGATGTCGCGTGACCCACAGACGAATTCATTTTTCCTGCTAGATTTAGCGGAAAAATTGCGCGGGGTACTCCCTCGCTAAATTTAGAGGGAAAATTTCGTGGTTACGCTCTTCGTGGCTTCACTTAATCTGAAAACCTAACCTAAAAAACGTTTCGTGTTAATAAATTATTTTTAGCCCACTGATCAGTCAGTGAGCGGGCGGACGAGACATCCTGGAGTATTCATCGCCGTCTCTTCCGCCATCTTGGAGCTACCGCCACGCCATCCATAGGGTACCGGAGTTGCGAATTGTCACGGGCATCTCATTATCTCACCGCAGCTAATCAGATTGCGGCGTTAGCCTATGAGAGCGCCGAAAACCACCAATCACGAAGCAAGAGGAATGAACATAATAAGCTACACCCTGCTCTTTTTCTTTTTTTTTTCTTTTTTTTAGGTTCTGAGTGACTACAACTTAAAGTAATATTAACCTGGGCAAACACTTGTTCGGTGAATTCCAGGGAAAAAGAGAGGTTCAAAGGTGACCTACACCAGCCGCCATGAGCACAGTCACCTTGAGACTCCTTCACGCCATTGCGTTTGGCTGTGCGTTGGGTAGAGTTCCTTTAAAAAGTATGCTTGATGTAAAGTACTAAGTAAATGAAAGGTTATATATGTACTTCGAGTTAAGTAGTAAATACACCGGGCGCAATGTACTTGAAGTAAAGTACTATAAGTACAATATCCTTTCAAAGTAAACTTCAACTACTTTTTTAACATAATATTCGTTCTGGTTGGCCTTTTCATTCCCCTTTTCATTCCTATATGTGTGCACCCCCAATTACTATATAATCAGGGGTGCATACGATATTTCTTCGGGGGTAATTGGGGGTGCATCAGTTATTCTTGGAGATGGCGGCGAATATTGGGAAAAGTCAACTGGCCGCAGAGCGGTCGTTCTAATCTCGCTGACACACTATTTAACAGAATCAACTTAGCCGCCATTAGCTCCCTCAGAGAAATGACCAGATGACGCCTCGAAAAAGAGTAGCACGTTTTCACGTGACAATACGCCATTCTTTTTTTTTTCTTTTTTTTGTTAGAGGTTGGTGAACTTTTTTAATCGACATCAGAAGCTGTGTGAATAGTATATTGGGAAAGTCTTTCCTATCCTCCTCCCTCTCCCTCCGGCTTCCGAATTTGGTTCTGGCTTGAACCCCAGAAGGCAAGTGGTACTAGAAGGGATCATGACGTCATCCCTGTAGCTTCCGCAAGCAATTCTCTCGTGGAGGAATGTCCTCTGCTAGTATTTGTTCTACCTCCTCACTCGCTGTGATCGAGCAAGAAGTAGTGAGAGTTCGAAATGCCGCGGGAAAACCACCCCCAGTACAAGCGAAGCGATGCGTCGTCTGCTCACGTTCATGGTGAAAGTAGAATATCCCTCCCAGCCAGTATTCATTCAGAGTCCACAAACCATCATTTTGAGATATAAATTTAACCATACCAAATTTGGATAATGTATTTTGAAGTCGGGAGTTGCACTTTTCTCGGAACAAGTACAAGAACAAGTGAATTCTCTTAGTATGTACTTGGAAAGGGGGGGGGGGTTTCCAAGTACATACTAAGATAATTCACTTCAAGTAATGTACAACTTTTCTAGACCTAGGTGCAGTAAAGCTTCAAAGGGAAGGTGAAGAGGTTCTTCAGAATAAAGAGTTAGACCTGGATTCTAGAGTTCTTTTATTCTGCAAATTTGAATATCACGTTCCTTCTCCCCGAAGATGTAACTGAACGCGAGAAAGCACGAAAAACCTCCGACCACTCGTTACGTCTTACCCATATATTTCGGCCGCCAAGCGCGTGTAGGTCCTGTGGGCGGCGCGTGAAATTGCAAGCTTTCCCTGCAGTGACACCATTCGTGACGTCTTTTTCTGACCTTTTTAAAAATACCAAGAATGCGCGTGCATAGCTTTGGTAGGTGTTGAAGATGCGCGACAGCGGAGATTTGGAAAACTCTGGATATGACGTCACGCTCCACACTTTAAAAAAAGGGTGTAAAAGGGTGTATCGTTACACCCCTTGTCCCATATATTACGCCCCAAAATTTCAATTCAACATACAGCGCCCTGCAGTCGAACAGACGGCCCCAACTTTTACGAGGGGCTTGATAGCCGTGTGGTACAACTTATTAAATAGCTAATGTACGTTTTACTGACTACAAAAAAAAATAATCGGGGTTTTCTTGGCCCTACTGTAAAAACTCGGTGATTTCTTTATGTGGTCTTTGATACGTACTTTAGCTATTTAAAAAGTTATATCCCACCGTTATGAAGCTCCTCGTAAAATTTGGGGCCGTCTGTTCGACTATAGTGCACTGTACGTCGAAATGAAGTTCTGGGGTGTATTATATGGGACAAAGGGTGTAACGATACACACTTTTTTAGAGTGCAGGAAGGGTAGGCTTCAGCGGTGTTTCGAAAATTATTTTCTGCAGGCTCCATGCACCAAATAAAAAAATAATCTCGATGTTCCTGATCCTGGAGGTGACATGAACACGATTTAAGTCTGTCTCCTCAAATATAGAACCACTTTAGTTTCCCCTTTAAGTACAATGTACTTAAAGTACTTCCTACCATTGCTTGGGACCGAGAGCGTTGTGCAGCCTTGTGATCGCTTACGACGAGGGACCCCACTGACACGCTGGCGCCATCACGACATAGTTCTGAAACTTCATTCAACTAGATTGCGAGACCAAATCTACGTACTATAAATGAAAAATCGTCGTTTATAACATTGTCACTAGTTTTATTCTTCAATCTCATAATGAAAGAATCATAGCGCAGAAAAAAAAAAAGACTGAAATAATAAGCGAATCTTAAGTGTTCCCAGGGCTCCTCGATAGATGGCGCCAGTGGGTCCTTTTGTCTGAAGCGATCACAAGTGCACACGAAACACTATTGGTCTAACGACGCTACGCAGCGCGGAGCTAGTGGTGTGCATCGTTTATCACCTGTCTCATCAATATTGGGCCAAGAAATAATTGCTCTGAATTAGATCCTGTAATGGGCAGTATTTCGTGGGATACATCTCGCACGCGTTTAGATTGCAAAATGAAACAGCTCGCTCGAGTGTCTGCTGAAGAACGACGCTTCTTTCAACCGGTTCTAAGACAACGGGAATGCCGTAGTACCGATCTATTTCTAACACGCCCACATGTGTGGTTACTCAATCGAAGACGACATGAAGGAGTGTGTGGACAAATATAACTGGAGATTTATATCTATATATATATATTATTCCATGTGCCTCTGAAAGAGTGCCAAGACCGCGTGACTTCTTTTGTAGGTATTTTGCTGCGTCGCCATGACAGTAGCATTCTTTTTCTGTCCTGCCTAATTTCACAATTCGTAGGAAGAAATCCTTGTTTCTTATGGCATGCCCACTACTGGTACTCTAAAAAAATGCGGCTCAATTTACCTGTAACGTTAACTTCCGCGGTTGTTAAAAAAAGAGAAAAAAATAAAGAGTTGGTCTTTATCACTGCATCGCGGTTTCGCTTCGTGGTAAATATAACACAAGTTGTTTCACCGCGGTGCGCCAAAGGGGCTGGGCGCTAGGGCGTTTAGTCGTCTGTTATTCCAGTGGGCCTTTAAGATGTCCAGCAGAAGACGAGGTGTGGCGCGTGGTAGTCGTGTGATACACTTTCAAATAATTCATTATTAGCGGTTGTTAAAACCATTTATGCGAGCATCATTTCTTTGAAAATTGTGTTTCCAAACTCCCGTTTAATGAAACAGCTTCGTTATGGGATTTACCTCCTCTCAAGCAAATCGGGCATCTCTCCACGATTTTCATTTACCTTCTCCGTCTGTCTAGGGCTGATTACTGTATTTACCCCAGTAATAGCCGCACTATTTATGAACAAGGCCCTTGTGTCTATTTTCCTGCGAAGCAAATATTCAGCCAATAATCGCGTAACGCATAAATAACATAGCGTATAACTAGATCAAGAACACGAGTAACATACAAATGCAACCTTCACGGATGGTATCTTCGCGCGAAGACGTTATCTCTATCCTGTATACCGCTGGAATCATGCTGTCGATCGCGGTGATTGACAATCCGCGTGCTCCGCGGAAAAGCCAACCCTCAGGTCTTTTTTATAAACAGTACGGCTATTACTCGAGTAAATACGGTACATTTGGTTCTAGTAAAAACCTTCATGCATTTACTGCGGTCGGGAGAGGTTCCGCAAGAAAATATTTGTTGAGTAACTTTGAAGTTGTGAAATGGAAGAGCGCATTAAACTTTATAGTTAGTCGAGACAAAAAAAACTATTGAGGGAGTCTACTTTATTGCCTTTTTCTTTGATAGCAAAAGAATTGATCTGCCACTTCCCCCATGGGTTTAACATCCTGCACTACATATTTACTTTAAATATTTATAGAACAATGGCTTAGTAGTTTTATAATACCTTAAGCAACGCTAGCTAACACAACTCAAATCATATGACGTATCGAGAAATATAAAACCATGTGTTCTGGTTTCACCCTTCAGTGAACCAATGTGCAGGCTGTTTATTTTTAAGCTTAACAAATTTGTGCAGGTTAGTTATACGGCTGGGGGTGACAGCGTAGATGGTCAATCGTTACGATCAGTCACCTAATTACGCATGTTTCTAAGCAGAAACTTGCTGTGTGTCATAGAAAACCACTAAATCAGCCAATATTAAAAAGACTTGGATCACGTTGAAAGCACGGTGCAGAGCTAAAGTTACCACTCGTGCCGCAGGAGCAAGGCTACCGGTGCGAAGACGCACCCGTGCGGGTTTTCCGTCTCTTTTTATCATCCGCGTTTTCTCAACCTCAGCCTTTTCTGGCTGTTGCTGGAGTGGCAACTTCAGCTCACTACTGCTCCTTCCACGCGCTGAGTCTTTTAAAAAAAAGTTACTGACATAGTGTTTTTCCATGACGCTCAGCAAGTTTGCTTGACCGTATAACTCGCCTGTACAAACCAAACTAGAGTACCTTTCAAGGCATATTCTTTCAAGCGTAAAAGAAAACATTTTGTATAGTGTCGCTGCTTTGTAGCTAATATTCCCGTGATTATAGTCACTTGACGTGCAAAAGGCTTAGACCGATTCGCAAACCGAGGAACTCGGGCGAAGTTGTTTGCCACTCACCTGTAGAAATTGTGGTTGTACTTGTTGTAGCTGCCCAGGGCCACGTTGGCACCAATGCCGATGCCGTAGGAAAAAAGCACCTGCGTGCCCGCCGTAATCCACACCTGCAGAAAGCAAGGTCAATAAACTAAATATCTATGTCTAAACGGTGCTCTGCTCAACCATAATAAAGGCCGAAATTAATACACAAACACACAATATTGTAACCAAGTATCAGCATTGTTAGGTCATGCTGACGAGCTGCAAATGTAAATGACATGCTGTAAAGGTAAATAATCTATAGCGAATGTTACCGAATCACAAGTGAAACTCATGAAGATGCTCCAATTCTGCATAAAGTGACTATCCTGTGTATTTGTAGTGCGTTTGTTTGCTGTTTAATATGCTGAAAGCTACATCAGAGCTCATATGTATTTAACAATGTCCTAAAAACTAATTTCCAAAGATTACACTGATACTACTGTATTTTTAACTGGATAAAAACCGAAAGTTGTTCACACCAGCATGTGAAAGAACAAAACACTTCGGTAAACAAACACTTCTCTGACTACGCAACAGGTTTTATTGATAGTTTATGAGCAGGACATTAACGGACGTATTGTAATCCAGGATTCCGCTGAATAATTTTTTTAAAGATACGACATAAGCGATAAATATATCGGCATGTCGAAGCAAATTATCAGTAGTATGGGGCCACAAAATAAAAAATATCACCAATGGTATTAATGGCAGGCATTCCTTCATGAATGAAAGTAAACGAAAAAATATTGGCAATATAGCCTGCATATTCACTTTCTCGCAGAACACGAAGGCAGCCAATCAGAGCGAACTGCGAAAAACTTCCGTCGAATTAAAACGCTTAAAATGCACTTTGACCGAAAAAGTTCGCGCAGGGACAATACGTCCCTGCACACATTCCACTTATCAGGTCTAATCGTAAATTCTGAGCTTTGTAATTCGCTTGAATACATCTGTAAATTGAAGCTATTGGCTTCCTGAATTTTCTGCTGCAAAGCAAAAACGAAGATATTTAACTGTGCGCCTCACATATGCACATGTGCGGGAGTATGCGTGCGCACATCTGTGTGCGAGTGAATCATAAAACTATATACAACAAATCCTGGTTTCAGACATCGTTTGGCACTTGCGTTTGAAACCCGTGTTTTAAACATTTGGTTAGTTTTATGGCAAACTAATCTAGCAGTTTTTTTGTACCGGGAAGACAATTTCCCCGAGGAAATTACAGATACGTTCGAGTACAGGTGTTCGTATGTATGATGATGGCTTTTGATTGAGAAAGAATGCAATCCGTTATTCAGTAACGAGTAGAACTAGTCTTGGCCCAATATTCGCTTGAGATCTCAAGATAGTCACTTGTTCTATGAGAAATTTGCAAGGACCCGCTTTTCTACCACCTCTTCTGGTGTATTTGACATTCTTTTAAAACTATTATTGTTAAAAGGTTTAGAAAAAGGTTTCCAAAAAGGTTTCTCTAAAATATTTAAAGTAGGTTATTTCTAAAACCTTTTACAATAAAGCCATCAAGATATTTTGCTTTCTTACGAAAACTAAGACATCATTCAAACTCAGCAGCTAAGCAGTGTGCGATTGCTTCCCTTGCCTGCCAAACCATTATTACAGGCTCTACGAGCAAGCTATATATCAGCTTTGTGTTCATTCTTCTTACATTGCTTTAAGAAGAAGAATAGGTGAAGGTCAATATAGCATACCCTTGGGTCCCTGAGCTTCGTCCAGTCCGGACGAAGGTAGTAGAAGCAGACCGTCCGAGGCACCCTCCAGGGTCACGCCGCGGATGAAGAGAATAAATAGGATGAGGTACGGGAACAGTGCCGTGCACCAGATGATCTGCGAGGAAGAAGGTAACGGCCACATGCCTCAACATCTTCATGTCAACTAAGGGGTCCTCCTCTTCATTTCGCAATTAACTTTCAAAATTAGCAAGTATAAAATTAAAAAAAAAACTCTAAATAAAAGCAATCAGAAACTATGCAGTCTTATACAAATAGATAATTCAGCACAGCATTTGCAAAACAAGAGGTGTTGGCACAGCTGTAATAAACTAAGACATATACACATTTCGAGGATCAATTTCCAAGGAACTCCTGAAGCGTCGCGAGAGTCACAAGAACGTTTACTTCAAAAGGACAATGAAACCATTTATCATCAACACAAAGAAGTGTCTATTTTCATTTTCTTAACAACGAATCAGGACTCAATAAAAACATAAGCGGTCGTCTTGAGTCGCTGGATTAATTTCTTCTATTTTGTTCATCAGAAGTCATAATTCTAATATCAATGATAAATTTTCGGGTGACCTGGTGAAGATGTCAAATCGGCAGCCTGTGGTTTAAGATACTACTTCAATTCCGCTCTTTAGTACCAACTTTTGGAATAGGAGGTAAGCATCTCAATATTACGCCGCAACTTGGAACCTATCAATATTACCAATTGTTTAGCATTAAAACACGTTAAGGTGAGTTAGTGACGACTTTTCAATATAGTTCCTCAGCACGTATTCGCTCCTCCTGCTCTGCTTACCTTCCCACTTTGATGAAGTCCCCTCCAGATTACAGTATAGACGAGGAACCATGCTAGAAGAAGGTAGAGTGCGAGCTCGGGTCTCAAAGAACCAACCTCCTCCAGTCCGTTCGTGATGTCTAGGACGTTACGCCTGAAAGGTAAAACCACCGCTCATTTTTAGTCACAATTTGTTTTGAATATGTGGTCCTTCTATATGTGCAATGGCCTCACAGGTTAACAAAGAAATTACTCTCAACTACAATTGTGCAAATACCTAATGCGGTAATTACGCAGTTTCTATGCATTTCAATGATTACAAAAGTTGCGCAATTACGATATAAAAAATTCAGCTTTTTTTAAATTGTGACGTTTATGATGCGTGTAGGAACATGATGATAGTGTAGGACACTATTCTCGTAATCAACTAAGCAGAACCTCTATCTCCCTCTTGGGCTTGCTGTGTTCTAAATACAAGAATAATAACTCTTTATTTTGTGTGATAAGAACCACAGCTTCAAGATATGGTGTCTACAACACGGTCGAAGCAGCAGTAACACACGATGGCAATAGAATCTTTATTGAACAATGGCGGTGAGTTTTGACACATCACCCGAAGCTGCTACGCTCAAAGCGAGTATAGTCAAGAAATAAGAAAAGCGATCAGAGATAAAGAGCATCAGCCTATACATCTCTCAAGTCAATGCGACAAACGAACGTGAACGACGAATTTTATGACAGGGGAGCAGTTCGCAAAATCTAAATCTCGCAACGTGTTTATATTGTAAATGAGCTTTTCACAATTCGTGATGCACGTCTTACAGAACAATACAGTTAATCATTAATGTAAGGGCTGGACACAAAAGACACTATGGCAGACAGAAAATAAATATTAGTTAAATGACACGTGATTTACCCAAGAACCTTAAAAGCTTTATTACTAGACGTTATCTCTTCAAAACATGTTATAATCTATGCCTGCTGTATCGTAGCGCTTGTAACTCTACTTATTTCACTCTAAATGTGTAGGCCATTGTCCCAGGTTGCTTGTTCTCTTGGCCCACACAATCGGCACAGAAAGCTATTAATGAGGAGTAAGGAACACACAAATGCCCACGCGGTAATTATAAAATATTATCACTCCATACAATCATGTTATACGAAGGAAACACCTGTTACATAGTCTTCCTCTGTGCCATATGACGCCAAGTCCTTAACAAATGAGCTTATTAAAAAAGTGAGAGAAAGAGAGGGGGGAGAGGAAGCTGGAGCAAATTTAGAGGCCAGAGAACGTTAAAATTCTCGACTAAACAACAAAAAAAGGAACTACAAACACTGGGCGCAGACATGTCAAGTACTCTTTAAAACAACATTGCTTTGCGTTTAATAGTCACCAAATGGTCCCTAAAAAACGTTTTTGTGAACAAACGGTACATTGGTGAAACTTCTCTCGAGTCGTGAAAACACTAATTTTGCTTTTGTTAAAGGGGTACTCCGGCGATTTCTTCATGGTCCCCGATTCGCTTGAAATTTTGCTAAACTCGCCAAACAACATCGCTAAAATAGTATCCCAAATATTAGGTTAAAATAATTTTTTTTCACGAAGTTATTGAATTTACAATTTTGGTCCTCACCCTGTTTTTCAAACTGAAAGTCTCTACTGGCAACAACGAAAAAGTGACGTCAGTGGAAGGCAGGGGTTCACTCTTTGGACTGTAGACTTTGTTCCCAAATGATTACATACAGTTTGATGGTGCCAAATGAAGGCTTTGGAAGCTCGCTACAGTACCCGCGCTCCAGCATGGAACAAATGATTGGCATACACTATTTTTTAGACGGCTTGCTCGACTGGCAAGCCTGCCTGCCACTGACGTCACGGCGCTGAAAAGTGCGGGTATATTTGAATGTTGGTTTTTGCATTATTTTCATTTGCAGATTTCGCAACAACTATTATGAATTTCGCGATACTAAATAGCATACCAGAAAGGGCAAAGGCCGGGGAGTCAGAAAATATAGTTAGTTGAGGTAGCTCAAAAATCGCCGGAGTACCCCTTTAATGGTCGAAATTGGGCGTTTGTCGTTGGTCTAAAGGAAAAAAAAAACTTTGAGGGAAGGATTAACCGTTACAAGACATGTTTAGCTGGGACTACAAAAGTGAAATACAGAGTGTTTTTGTTGTTTTGTTTTTTGTGACGTTTGACCTAAAGGCTTCACGGCACGCGTATACAGAAACATCAAGGATCATGTTACTGAACACCTTTTTGGACCAAATATGCGAGAGAAATAGGCGCCTATTAAAACAGTGATGTCATCCAGCGCCATGTGCTGGTTTGTGTTTCCTTATAGCAAAACACAAAAATATGTGTGTTATGCTATAAAATAAGTGTAAGGCTACGGAAGCTAATTGCTCGTCGGATCAGTCAACCGTGGGCTTACACCACGTGATCCCTTTTTTCGCGCATACTATCGTGCGGCGCATATCGGGAGATGGCGCCACAGGTTACGACCATCGCTAACTCAGACGTCTGCGGACACGTCCGCCGTTGACCCTGGCAAGTTTGTTGATCTAATTTTTTTGGTAGGAAAAAAAAAAGCTGTGCTTTGAAATTTTATTGGGTAAACCCGACCACTCAAGCGCAGATTTGCTGAATGTTCTAGCTTTATTTCAATGTGCGAGCGCCGAGTTTTCCCAGCTCGTTTGACAGCGCCAGCATTCATTGCGAATGCCTTATATCGGTATATCCCGACCATGTACAGTGTTCCAAATGCGGCGACTTACTCCCAGTACTCTTTGACGGAGGACACCGCCTGGGCGGCTGTCAGGTTCCTCGCGACGAGGGACGAGTGATTCTCCTGGATGCCCAGGCAGCGGTCTGTGTTCCATTCGTTGCCGCACTGCTCCCACGGCAGCGGGCTGTGGAACGACGCCACCAGGTAGTAGAGCGTGTACGCGATGAGAACGATGTAGTAGATGTTGCTCAGTCCGATCATGGTCATCGAGGCAAATCCCACACCTGCAATTGAAAGGATGGCGGAGAAGCTGCTTCAGAGAAGCAGTTCGTAAAGCCAGCATTGTGGAGTAATAATTTCCTTATTGCTTGCTCGTATTTTTTTCTTTATCGCGTCATATTTTTTAATGTACTAATATATTCCCTTATTGACTACGTCCGCAATACCGTAAAGAACACTTCTATAATTTTACTCTAAAGGTCATCCGTGTGTTCACTTTCCGGTAGAATACAAAGGCAGCCAATCACGGGAAAGGCAAACAACAACAAAAAAGTGCTAGCGCATGAAAAACAAAACTCAGAATAAATTTGTAAAACGCGATGACAGTAGGGGTCATGAACACACGAAACGTCATGCAAATTCCCACTGCGCACATCGTTTTTTTCTTTTTCGGATTCTAAACTCTGAGATTGGTTGGGACCCTTTTATTGTTCACTGTAATTGGCTGTCTCCGTGTTCTCTAAGATGAAGTAATTTTGTTTTTTGAATGTAGATATACCATTACGGTACCTTCTCGGAACATAGTAGCTATTTACTCAATTTCACTTCAAGGCCGAACGCCGCCGACACTGAGATTCGATGGAGCCAATGAAGCAGTGTGAAAAGTGTATATTGTCACGACGCTCGCTGTCTTTGTAGGTTTTCTATTACCACGCAGCAGGCGAAAAAAAAAAGAGGCGTATGATTGGTTTAGTCGGTGATATCAAACGCTCAATGGCGGTAAGCTCCGTGAGAATTTACAAGAGTTCCCGAGAAAAGAGAACCGTGTTTTTAGGACCGGGTAAATAAACTACGCATTGCAGGAGACTCAAACTCCGTGAGAATGTGACGCTGCCGATTGAGATAGAACGCAACAGTTTGAGGAGATTACGTTACCCTGGATCAAAAGATAATTGAGAAAGACGAAATCTCTTTCTATGAACCGAGGTCCACCTAAGCCTAATATCGTCAAAACGAGCAATGACATTACGGCAATCTGTGGCATCTATTTCTGTGAAGAAAAAAGAGAACTTGTAAAGAATAGTCTCTTTCTTGCTGACAAGTTTCTTTCGCTGAAATAGGTATGCTCCAGGCACCCACAATGTCATTTCTTGCTTTGACGATACTAAGCTTAGACGGACGTCTAAGAAATTACGTCTTTCTCAATTATCATTTTGTTCCGGGCTACGTCGCGTTCTCAACCTTTCGCGTTCTATCTCAACCGCTATACCGTCACATTCTTGCGAAGTTCGAGCTTCCAGTGATGCATAGTTTATTTAGCCGAGTTCAATAAAACGGTTCTCTTTTCTCGGTAACTCCCTGTACTTTTGACTCTGCTTGGTTGGCTCCATCGGATCCTAGCATCGGATACGATCAGACTTAAACTGAAAAAACGTATAGTACAGAAAACAAAATAACTTGTATACGTCAGAGAAAAAAAAGGAAGACAGCATGCCTGTGACCCAATCAGTCACGGCTCACGAGGATCACGTCACCTTTAAACATGGGCACCAAATTCCAGATTCCAATGCCGCCAGTGTTGAGGTATTGCCCAATCGAGACTTCCATGACGAAGAGCGGCACGCCGCAAAGGATGATGCTGATAAAGAAGGGAACCAGGAAAGCGCCTGCAAGAAGTTACAAAGAAAACATTGTAGCGAAGAGCGCTTCGAAGCCACACAACCACACGTGCATTTGCAACAACGTTAATAATATTCAGGCATGACGGAATTTATTTCCTGTAACGGAAAAAGCAGTGTCAGAATAATCTCCAAGTAGAAAGCATTCCACATTTGCAGAGAGCACCTAGAAGCACTGTGGCAAAGGTCATCCCAACACTTTGCTTTCAGTTGATATAGATTTTTTTAGTTACTAAGTTAAATCAATGGCGGCTTAGTTATGCAACACTTGCTTCTACGTTTTCTACGTGTTTTGTTGAATTTCTTTTGGCTCGGGACTTTTCGTATACTTTGAAGCGACCGTAGTGCATATTGTTATATTGGAACAGTTGTAATAATCGGGAAAAATAACACTCGATTTCAAGTCTCGAGAGTAATGGCCAGTACTTTCTGTTGGACATTTTTGTCAGGTATTATTCATTTAGCAATATAAATCATCATAGCTTATACAAATCAATATTTTACAATGTCCGAAAGACGTTGCATACTATAGCCTTTCCTGATCAGTCATGAAACGACTCTAAAACAGTGCTTCTAGGAATTGTTCGCACATTACAATCAACACAGAGAAAGTGCAGGCGGGACATCACAGGGGATAAAGGCAAGCGCGATAAAACATACTGTTCTAAAACGCTGCAAACACCGAAAGCACTCGCGAGCACTTAACAATAAATCTACGCTTGTCTCCACCTAAGCTCTTGTGCCTCAACATCGTTCTGCAAGAAAGACAGCCCATAAGAGAATTAATGACATCTCCTTCCAAGAACAACACACAATCACAACACCCAAAATAACAAAAAACATAATCGAGCAGTGCACAAAAACAGGTTGCAGGTTGGAAACTCCTGTTTAGTATACAATCTGTAATCAACCTGAGACCGAGGTACTATCGCGGCCAATTTGAGTGACAAGACGAAGATTTGTAGGCGTGATACTGTGTCCCACAAACTGAAAGCTCCCTATTCTTTGCTTCACTCTAAGTGAGAGTGAATACGAAGCCAAACCCAACTGACGCTCGTGCTTATACAGGGTAAGGTCGCTCTGCCTTTGAGGTACGGCAACACTGGACTACGCTGCAATGAGAAATTTTGCGAATACAGTACGACTGGTAGCCTGAGTTCTTTAAAGTGCATCACGCAGTAGTGATACACGACCACATGCCGGTACGAATCTCATCCAGATCGAAATGGGCAGTGGCGGGGATTGAACTAAAGGTCGGTGCAGCGCGAGCTTTGGCTCCACGTGCATAGAGCTGTGGTGCGCTAACAAGCACTTTCCGAGTACCTTGTCACATGATGTGGTCGCTCATATTGGCCTAGATACTAAACTACCGCTGAAAAAAGACAGGCTACATACAAACGGAAGGATTTTCAATGTTTCCTGACTTTTCATTTTGGGTATTTTCTCTTCATACTTTTGCTCGTCTGTCTTTTTTATTGTAACATTACAGTCTCAAGTTAATTCCAGAAAGTAAACTTTCAATAGTATCCTGACGTTTTAACCAATGTATTATTTTAAAGCCACTTAAGACATTTATGTTTATAACACAGCTGTCTGAAGAATGTCAGCCTTGATGTTTTCTACCAAAATGTGATTGGGATCCTGATGGAATACGGCTTAAAGTGGGCTTTTCTAAGATGTATATAACCTGTCATAGATTAAATCAAGACGCAAAAAAAACGAGCGCCTATCGCTTTACATTTGACTGTCAATACTTGTAAATGTCAGGTTTAACTGAAACAAAACATTTCAAATCCCTTAACGGGAATTTCAATGTTAAATTGTTAATAAACAATATAGATTTAAAATATCACGTGCTCCTAGATCAACTAAGATCCTTTATATAAGTTTGTTAGTGTGCCATGCAAGTTACATGCGCTACATGTATATTGTTTATTTTTGCTGAAGATCTTTTTTCTGCAATGCAGTCAATTCTGACATTATTGAAGCTGCTGTGTTGGCCAAATAAAAATTGCGCAATTAACATATCTTAATATTTAACCTGTGCTTTCTGCGACATAAAATATCCCCTAATCCTAAAAAAAAAAAATTTAAACCAGCCTACAATGTCTGTTTCTACATTACGGATATGCAAATGATGATACAATTTAAGTTCAGTAATTCAGAACTCTTTTTTGAGTCTGAACATCGGATTTATGCTGAAGAATTTGCGTTGGCACTCGATTACTACGGATAGATGAAGGAGTGTTCCTGCTTTAGACACTTGCAACACGCTGTTCTTTCCAAAGAAATTCCTTAGTTATAATTTATAAACTCAATTCTAATTTTATGATGTCCAGATACGGGAGATTGAAAGGCTTTCTGACTCCAATTAGGCAAGTAACCACTACTCTCGCTTAATCCAATGGGACTTCAAAACAACTCAAAGCAAAGAAGCGGTAAACTGGGTAGTTGTCTGTTATATAAATAACGCAACTTTTTCGTATCAACATTGTTATTTCCAGGCGTTCACCAACACTAAATAAAAAAATATTTATTTCGGTGTGTCGCTTTACTTATCATAAATATACATGGCTCTCTACGGAATGCGTGCAATAGCGTGGGTAGTATTTAGACTATAAACGGAATTATGCGGAGCGCATGTTCGTCTGCTTCTCTTGCGTGGGTTGTGATGACGCCAGAGGGCAGAGCTCTGATTGGCTCTGATTAAAGCATAGTAGGTAGACCTCAAAGCAAGCTGCTTTGAGGTCTACCCACTATCCTTCAATCAGAGCCAATCAGAGCTCTGCACTCTGGCGTCATCACAACCCACGCAAGACAAGCAGACGAACTTGCGCCCCGTATACTATACGAGTAGAAACTGAGGGAGAGGAGGAGATGAGAGCGCGCGGGGACGCCAGAGAGCCGATTTCTGATTGGAACGATTAGTGGGTAAACGTACCCACTCACTGTCCGACAGCGTTCGAATGCCGCACGTCGTCGTCCGACGTTCAGCGTTCGCGTTCGAACACATTCGACCAATGAAAAGACAAAGGCAGCTTGCTTTGCGTGCACCCACCTCCTCTCTCTGAGTTCCTCCTCCTCTTTCTGAGTTCCTATTCGTATGCATTCAACACTCAGTGATTCATTTAACGAAATCTTTATAATCTAGGGCTACACTAGATCATGCATTAAGCAGTTTCCGTATGATGTCAAGTACACATTGGATTACGCCAACTATAGTGTACGACTAATGTAAGACTAGATACACACTGCAACTATATCGGGAAAAGGTGTCTTTCTAGGTTAAATCGTCCGCATAAATTTATAAGTCAGCATGTCGCTTTTGAATAACTGAACCTAGTGTTGTGAAATATACTGTGTTGTTTTTTTTGGCATTTTCCAGGAACCATTAACATTCATGATATTAGATCTTTTTTATGAAAAAACTTTTGTTTGGTGCGATAACGAAAACAGAGCCCTTGCAGAATTCTCCAAACGTCTGCAATAGCAAGGTTTTCTTCACCTTCGTTTAACCATTAATAATATAAAATTAGGAAATATTATGCAAGTTCAAAATTAGTAACGGTCACAGACAGAAGTGAACTGTCACATGATCATAAAAATAAAGCACTCTTCGCTAGAATAAATCACACAACTGAAATTATGATTCACATGCAGTTTCAACCTTGAGTGCTTCAACAGATTACGTTGTATAAATAAAGAACCCCACTGCGTGCAAACCCTTGCAGAGTTCGGCAAGAGCATGACCAAAGCTGCCAACTAGTGACAGCAAGTCCACACACTCCACACGTGAACATACAACGGCTGCAAAAATCACCCCTTTGAAGAAACATAATGTGTATTGTGGATCATATGTTCTTGTCAACAGCAAGAAAGAGCAAGCACGTATGACGAGGAGTTTGTGTGAAACCAACGAGGGTACAGGGGTCGTGGAGGGTTTCGTTAACTGCAATCCCTTACGACGGTGGTGCGCCGTGCCACCACTTATCCCTTAGTTCATCCAACCCATACCAATGGATGGAAAACCACAGAGTTCAGTATTCATTTTCGTGACCCCGTGGCTCCGAAACGCATCTTTTTACGATCCAAGGCATTGTTTTCTAGAAGGTATTGATTAATCCCCTCCTTTTTCCGCTTGTTCTCTTCTAAGTTCCGGTCAACTGGACTTGGCTTCCCCCGAACCCCTGTCCCCCGCTGGCGGTGTGTGAACGGTGTGCGACGCAGTGTCCGCTGCTGTAGCTCGTGTGTGTGACCAACGCATCCTAGACGGCAAGGCCACAGTGACGAATTTTCAGCGTCAGCTAGAAGAGGCCAACGCGGGGCAGTGATCAAACAAGAGCGCTGCGTCAGTATTCGGCTGGGACTCCTGTCCTCATTGACTGACCACGAGTCAAAGCTGAACGGCGACGCAGCACTCGTATCCACACTGTTAGCCCGCGTTCGCCGCTTCTAGGTGACGTCATACGTAGGGCATCGCGGCCTGGCTACTTAGGAGGCGTTGGTGTGGCAGGCAGAAAAGAGAAGTGTGTGGGGGAAGGGGTTTTGTCCAACGACTGACCTCGTGGCACCTCTTCTGGGCGAGAGCGAAGAGAGGAGGAAAAAGGGCACCGTGGAAGGCCCCACGGCCCGCTTCTTCCTTCCCCCTCTCTCTCTTCGGCTTCCGCTCATCCGTCCGGCGAGAGCCAACCCTGCCAATCCACGGGGTGGCTCGTCACCTTTCGTCCCACACACCCGACGGACAGAGAGAAGCGAGCGACCAACGACGACAGAGCGCCGGCAGCAGAGGAGGGGAAGGGGGACAGAGAGGATGGGGGCCAGGGACTAATGGAACAAAGGGAGACGTGCACCTTGTCCTTATCCGGAGGTGCGGGGAAAGATGTGGCACGAGAGGAATAAAGAGGGATTGGGAGAGAGTGCCTCTCTTGAAGGCAGAGTCGAAGAAGGCTCTGAGGGGAAGAAATGGAAGAAGGGGAGGAAGTGGAAGAAGTGAAAGATGGGAGAATGGGCGACATGTGACTATCTACTGCTGCATAGCCTTGTTCGCCTTTGTAAAAGTTTGTTGAGCACGCTTCAGTTTAAGTAAGTAATAGTGGCTCTCCTTTTTGGCACTATGTTATGTTTTGGGAAGTTCCTCCACTCTCGATATAGGTATTTCATTTTCACTTCAAACCCCTAATTTATAGTTCGGAGTTTGAAGCGAATGTCTTCGCACCTTAAAAATCACACAGAATTCGTCGCAGCACGTACGCCTTGTCTAGAGAAACTCTAGAAGCGCAAGAAATCTGGTATCGTTGGATCTGTCTCCTGTTACCTCCTCTCCTCTGTTCACTTGCATTTGCTAAGGATTAGAGCACTCTCTGTCTCTATTTCTCTCTCTCTCTCTCTCTCTTCCTTAGTTTTTTTTCTTTCTTATTTTCTCGCAGTCTATCTTTATTTTAATCTTTTAAGTTGTCAGACATATTTGACTTTGAGTCTAAGGTATTGATTTTTCAAAAAGTAAACTAGCAGATCCTTACCCTTAAGGCAAATCAGGCATCATATTTTCAGAGTATGCAACACTGAAAGAAGTCAAACCTTCTTTCTTGCAAGAACTGTTTTCGCAAAGAAAAAACAGAGGAATGTAACTGGAGTAAGATGCAGCTCATTCAGCCTAAATAAAATTCCCCATGGGTTTGTCTCAGCTAAACACGCTTAAGACCTTACGTACCTAAAGACACAAAGGAACGGAAGTTACAATGTCTAATTAGAACAGAGAGTACACATCATAAATTTAATACGGTGGCTTCACCGCTGCATAACGGGAAAGATATTGGTCAGTTCGATATATATATATTTTGCAGAGCTTGTTTTCTACATCTTTTGCTTGTTTTCTACCATCTACCATCTAAGAAAACTTGTGGACCTACCAATTCCCTTCATACGCATTTTCCTCAATCCATTTTTTTCTAGATTCCAAGTTATTAAAAAAATTAATCTGGTTTCACTTAACTTGCAATTCAAGTCGACATCTTGAATTTGGTGGCGCCAGCATGTACTTTAGGCTGGTATTTTGTGGACTCTTGTTCGTGTTATGCTGGCGTTCCGAAGTATGGCCATTATACGAAAATAGTCTGGACTCGTCCAGTTGTTGATGGTGGAACAAAAGGGAATGGAGACGAAGGTGGGGAGAAAGGGGAAGGAGTGGAAGAGATTGGCGAGAGCGTGCAGCGGGAAGAAAAAGGGGAGAAGAGAAGGTGGAGTCATCCCGGTGTTTTCCTACGTCGTTCCTCAATCGAGGCGTGTAGCAGTTCGAGAGGAGGAGGAGACGAGAAAAAAAAATAGAGGTCCCCTCAGACCTAAAAAGAGAGACCGCTTTTAGGAACACGAGCCGGCGTGATCCTCGCGGTTTCAAGAAAGGTTCTCTAGAGACCGGCGCGCAATGCAATGCGGGCAAAGAGTACCCGCGGGCTTTCCCTCGTACACAGGGTCTGCCGCTCACGCCTCTCGTTCTACGCCTGGTTTCCCGATAAGATAGAATAAGGCAATAAAAGCCACCAACGAACGCAAAGCCAGGAGTTTTCCATCGCGTCAGATGAGTTGTCGAAAGAAAGCCACACGGCCTGTTCAAGGTTGTTTACTCGCAGCCGTGGAAAAAAACCGCCACCTACTTGATAAATTGTCTTACTCTATGATTTAAAGTAAGTACAGGCTCTGCAACATTTTTAAGGTATACAATATAATAGACAGTTTATTTTATGATCATATTATTTTTTACTGTATACTCTGGTGCATTAAGTTACTTAGTTTTGCTTATCAGCATAGCACGTTTGTAATGCGGAAAAACAGAATATGGTCCAAGATTTTTTTATTTTTATTTTCCTTACAAGAACCTATATATATTTCTTACCATTGTATATTACTGCCTACAGTTACACACTTCCTATAAACTGAACGATAGCTGATTTATTAAGCAAAGAACAGCAAGCTGCAGTGAAATAGGTTATCAGAGAGAAAAACGGCGTAATGATTCACTCATTTTTAAGTCTACTGACAAACGTAATAATAAAATAAAACACATATATTCGGATATACATAAGTGTCACCTTCGAGCAACCGCAAGGGTTCACATTAACTTTAAACGTCCTCAAAACAGTAGCAATGGTAAAGATGCATGAAAACCAGGCTTTCTTTACGGACATAATTGTTCTTGAACTAACCACACTTGAATCTCGTTGGTTCCGAAACATAAAGGAAGACATAAAGCGTTCAGAAACGAAACGTCGCGAAATAGTAATTATTATGATTATCCGTTTGTCTCATTCCGGATAACTAACGAACGCAGAACAATAATTAGGTCTCACAAGGAACGATTATACCAAGATAAAAAAGGACGAATGCACAACACCCCTCCCGACAGCGGTACATTTTGTTTCCTTCATTTTCGTGCGGTCAAATACGTTTTTTTTTTTTGTGTTCAATTGTATGCCAATTGACAACAACTTCAAGCTTCAGGCATTAAGGAAAAATATAGCCGGTATTCTAAACAGTTAGAAAATAAAAAGAAAACAGCCTATTATCTATTTGTCGTACCCGAACAGAATACTAAGAAATAAAAACACTGTTTCGAGTAGTTAGACTATATAATGACTTGTTCCCGCGCCTGTCAGGGTGATTAAAGGTAAAGCATTAAACATGAAAAAGAACTCTACGGGACTAACGCATGTAGAGTTCCTTTCAAACTGCCGGCTAACTCTGGCGACAAAAGAAATATATATTTCAATAATACGGTTCACGGTCTCTGCCGTTTTAAGAAAGCAATGAAGATCTCCAACGCTACCACTTCCTGGAGTGCCGCGTTTTAAGTGGCGGGGGCCTTGAGGAATGCAAAATCCGACGAAGCGAACGTGGAATCAAATGCAGAGCGCTGTCCTTGACTGACACTCCAACAAACGGCCCTGCTCACTGAAGTGGCTTAAAGGTTGAGATGGCGCCGACCAAGAACAAGAGAACGACCTCGAGGCAATATATGCATGCCTGCCGCGTCGAGCATTCCGCCCCGCGCGGCCTTTTGGGTCCTAACTGAGTTGCCAGCGGTGATTAATGTGGTCTCAAGAATAAAGAGTAAATAAACGAAACGCGCTTACTCTTGCAAGGCTGCCGCGTTAATCTTGATCGTATGGAGGTTCGTTTTAGCGCGCTATATATAAATAACCCTGCACTCGAGTCTGGAACCTAGGCTAACCTCTAGAAAGCTTGTATCGTTGGAAACTTCTATAAATGGCTTACCTACGATTGACGTCTGCGCGTTGAAAGAACTTGGCAATGTCACGTGGTCGGTCAAATGAGTAAGAAAAAAGGTCGTGGGATAGTTGAAAAAAAAATATGCAGCATCCAGCTCCCAAGGCGAAAACGAGACAGTTCAGTTCGTTACGTGTACGTGCTTTCAGCACGACAGATCTCTGTCAAGATATATATATATATATTAAAAAGGATTTCACGTAAGAATGAAAAAAATTCCTAAAATCAGTGCATTCGAGGTAAAGGGATAATTTTCTCGGGACCGCATTACTCGTGGCGGCGGGCGTCATAACATGCCCGATACTTACTAATTAACTCGCTAATTAACTACAATGACTAATTAACTACTTAATTAGTAAAAATAGACATATGGTTTGAATTGAGGAACTTGCTGAGCGTCATCGAAAACCACTAAATCAGTAATTTTCAGAGCGATGTTGAGCTCGTGAGGTGCGTTGTGGTGCGCTAAAGTTACCGCTCGTGGAGCAGGTACAAGGCTGGGGCTCTGATAAGAGACGGAAAACTCGCGCGGGCGCCATACCGAAACCTCTAGCCTTGTACCTGCTCCACGTGTGGTAACTTCAGTGCACTACTACGCTTCTCGCGCGCTCAAATTATTTGTAAAAATTACTGATTTAAACATTTTCGATGATTATCAGCAAGTTTCTAATAGGAGCCATGTGTCTATTTTCAATAATTATAAATTGGATTAGGAATTCTTCGTTAATTAGCGAACTACTAAGTAAATATCACGTATTTTCTGACGGCCGCCACCACGAGTAATGCTTTCCCGAGAAAATGATCTCTTAGCCATGAATACCCTAATTGTAGGAGCTTTGTCCTACAAAACAAAAAAATATAAATATTTATATGTGCCAAATGAAAAACTGTTGGGATTAATGCCCAGTGGCGGCAGTGGATAAGATCTCACGGATAAGGACAGCCATGAGCGGAAGAAGAGGTGCTGCCTGGTAGCTTTCCACGTACTGCATAATTGATGAGGCAGCGGTAGAATGAGAAGAATTTAGAGGAAAAGGAATGTTAAGATTTCGTTTGATATATACTGGCCTTAGCTTGGTGCTAGAACAAGTTTAAACTATGTAAAAAAAGAACCTGGTTTCATTAACGTCTTCATAAGCTAAGCTAGATTTATTACAGAAGCTTAAAACAAACTCATTGCCCCAAAGCAAAATGTTTCACCAGTAGATTCTACAACGAGTGTGTTGAGAAGGCGCATGACCCGGGCAATATAATTTTTTTCGTGGTGTGGTTATTTTCGCTGTGGTCTCAGCCCACACCACCTAAACTATCCACTCTCTTAAAAATGCCTGCGCGTCTACTTACCCGCAAAACACTCGAAGAGCCAATCTCTGCGATCTGCAAATCAGCTCAGCGAATGATGAGGTTAAGACCTCAAAATTAAGCCTGCGCTGCGGCATAACGCAATGTCAAGCATGACGCTTTGCATTGCGTAATGCCACAGCGCAGACTTCCTTTTTAGGTCTAAACGGATGTTATCATTCGCTGAGCTGATTTCCTAGATTGCAGAGATCGGCTCTTTGAGTGTTTTGCGGGTAAGCAGACACGCAGGCATTTATTGAGTAGCAGGCACGTGCACTCAAGTCTTCAGATCGTTACGCTGCAATCAAGCGTAAGCACGAATATGGACGCGAGTGCGTCGTTAGCGCTCGGTTTAGAATCGTGTTTCATCGGTGCTTCGGCTGGCGCTCGGAATCCAACCGCTGAGTCAGCGCCGTCGTAAAGTAATGACGCTCGATGCAAAAAAAAAGTAAGGTAGGTTCTAATTAGCCTGGACTCTATTGTTTCAGCACGTGGAAAGAAAATGCGAAATCATCCTCTCTGATATTGCATCGGGTGGATCGCAGCCCTTCCTCTTCGTACACGTCAATCGCGAGGAACCAACGAGATTCGAGCGTGTGCGGTGGCTTCGCCGAACAGGCGAGCGCGTTCTCCAAACCGGGCGTGAGTCGGCCTTTCTGACCTGAGTTCGCGGCTCTAAGCCGCCAGAGCGCGCGAGAGGGGCAGACAGCGCGTGCTTAGTACAGGCGTGGCGTATAGATACCTAGGCGATCGAGCGATCGACGCACGAGGCACCGGTATCTGAAGTGCAACACACCACAGGCCGGAGCCCGTCGTGCCGCTGGAACAAAACGCCAGAGTCAACAAGGCACTTCGCGACACTGGGGACACCCGCTCTTCGCTTTTACCTGGACCGCCGTGAGCCTTACCTGAACGCGGCGTGCTTAAGCACCTGAAAGCAACACACACACAAGGCTCACCGTGAGCACACTGCCCCGGGGGCACCACATGCAGAGCGGCGCTGGCACCTTCACACCCCGACACCCGATGCGAGACGTTCCGAGGCACACGTCGCGTTCGATGGTGAGCCAATGGTTTCGCGTGTTTCGGTGCGTAATTTCTGAATAGTAATTTTTTTTTCAAAACAAACAATTAACTTTTGGTCAAAGCTGGCAGAAAGGACTTAAAGAGGACCGTCCTGAAAGTTTCAGAGTGATAACCGACGTTTCGCTTATATTTTCCGGGCACTGGATCGAGAAGCTATAATCTGCGACAACTTAGGATGCGGCATTACCCAATTAGCCTCGCCGAAATGCGCGTTGCGAAGGCAAAGGCGTCAGCATAAAAACGCCCTGCGTTTATGTAGTTGCCAGATACTTCTCACTCGACAACGATCGACTAAAGCTGAAAGCTGTTGTTCACCAGGCCCAGCCGCTAACCAGTTAGAAATCACGGGATATATATTGCCTCGATGTACGTATCAGTGCTCGGGTCTCAAAGTACGAGGTATGATCAAAATGTTTCGGCACTGATTTTGTAGCGTAGAAATAGAGGGCAGCAAAGTGATGCGCGCGCAGCAGTCGAAGGCGAGGACCTTCCTGCGTCATTATGCCAAAGGGCGTCTTTCTGTGAACATTTGGAGTTGCGATACACGAGTTTTGTTTGACCACATGCATGAGCCGAATGGCGATCTCTCTACAGACTGCAAGCCAAGGCGAGAGCGAACATCAATTTTATGTCAAACTCGGCAAATCTAAAGCGGAGATCTCTGAAGTTATTGAGAAGGCTTATGTCCAAAAGCAGTAAGTGTGCGAGGTGTTTTGAGTATCACGCGCACCTCAAGAATGAAAGAGCGTCACTGAAGTCAAGGAGAGGTCGGATAAGGTCGCCCTACCGCTCTTCGTCTTCTAGCAATGTTGTGCCGTTCCTGAAGCGCGAGTGTCACTTAAAACGCTTCGAAAAATTCACTACTCTTTGACACAACCATGCTGAATAATTTCAAATGTATCTGTTTTATATTTGCCAAGTTTAACGGAAAATTGATGCTCGCTCTCGCTCTGGTTTGCAGTCTATGGTGAAATCGCCATCTTGCCTATGCACGTGGTCACAAAAACTCGTGTAGCACAGCTCCAAATATTCACAGAGCGACACCCTTTGGTATAACGAGACACCAAGGTCCCTTCCTTCGACTGCTACGCGCGCATCACTGTGCTGCCCTCTATTTTTACACTACAAAATCAGTCCCGGAAACCTTTGGTCACACATCGTACTGGTACGCACGTCGGAACGATACACAGCACGTCACTTTACTGGTTCGTGACTGGGCCCGGCGGGTCGTAGTTTTAGACATTTGCTGTTGTTGTTGTTGCTTTTATCGTAGAATGAGACGAAGGTAGCATTCTTGGCGAAACGCTGACTGTCTCACTCTGAAGCAGACAAGAATACGCTTGCCTTGATCCTTACAGTCCGTTTGTGATATCTTTAAAGCTATCACCAGCCTCCCGCACGAGAACTGAAAGGTGGCGCTTTTTCAGCTAAATAATATAAAAACCAAGTCTGAGATAGTGTGGAATAAAGAGTGGCAAAGAGCAGTATGGTACACGGGAAGTACAGTCTTTACGCACTCAAGTGCTAGTCTCTGTAACTGTTTTTTCTTTTTACACTGCCTAACATACTTTTTTTGTTTAGTTGGCTTCAAACAAATCGGTCCTGGAGATTGTTGGAAGTAGAAACGTGCCGCTGAGAGCACTACAAATCAAAGACCTCACTATTATTGTGACGGTAGTCAAAACTATTCTCTCTCGTATCAGTTTAGATTGAGAAGGAGCAGGCCAGGGTTCTACTACCCACGGCGGTCTTTCACTGCAGTCGCAGCGACGACATCGAGCTCGAACTGTTAGGGGGCTGAGGAAACAATGCAATCTCATCTTTGATTGAAGAGGGCCACAGTCCTGGAACTGGCCTGGCAGACTCTCATTGAACTGGTTTTGCTGGTTGCGAGAAAACATGGTGTCTAATTTTGTATTTCTGAACTGAAACTGCAAACATCCCTCACTCGTGGAAGAAATGCAATCAACGTTGCTTGAACGGAATCGGGGTCTAGCGATGGAAAGCGGAGAGTCACAATAACGTAGCCGTTGGAGGCGCGGCCGCGAGCTAGCTCAACGAGGCATCCTTCGGTGCTTCGCGGGTTAAGATCGATGGATTCTCCATTGTCGCTCTATTTTTATAACGCGAAACTTAAAATAAGAAAAGCCGGCGAGGCGCCCGCACGTGAGGCCAGGCGCCGGGCAGGCCGCGATCGAAAGTCGACTTATCGAGGACTTTTCCGGAGCTTCCGCCATCTATAGTTACATGAGCGCCGATGTTGTTTCTCGTCGCCTTTACACCTTTGCCTGGTGTAGTCCCAACCCCTCTTCGTTTCGATCCCCTTGACGCGTCGTGGAGACCACAGCTGTCGCGTTCGATCCGCGCCCGACAATGGGACTCTCATTGTAACCAAGACACGTCGTTCGTCGGCCTCGTTATAGGCATAACACGTGTCGGTCACAAACACACCTCTCCGATATTGTGAAATAATGCGTAGATTACGCGCAGCCGCCATGAGTTGGTCTCATCGAGCACTGACGTAGCGCTCGCGTCCGATGCGTGCTCACAGTGCGCGACCAACGAATGGTTGCTGCAGATAATCTACCCGTCACTTCAAAAAATGTCCCATAACGCGTAGCCAAATGCCAGGAACTGTATAGTCACGGAGAACTCTAGAGAAACGCACAGCGAGTTTCGAACATCTTATTAACGTTCGGCAGCCAATCACTTTTCCTGCATCGGTCAATAAGAATGCCGGAGAGCCAATCACGAGGCGGGAAGGTAATAAGCCACGCCTTCTTTAAGCACTCATTGACTGTACACTCTTAAAAGGTCTGTGCGTCTATATTCACGCACAATACTTGAGAGCCAATCACCGCAACTTACGGAGGCAGCTCGGCGAATGACGATGCCGAAACATATGTTTAGACCAAAAAACGCAGTCTGAGCTGTGACATGAAGCAATGGAAGCGTGACGTTTTGCATTGCTTTATGTCACAGCTCAGACTGCGTTTTTTGGTCTAAACATATGTTTCGGCATCGCCATTCACTGAGCTGCCTCCGTAAGTTGCGGTGATTGGCTCTCCAAGTATCGTGCGTGAAAATAGACGCACAGGTTTTTTTTTAAGAGTGTATACCTGCGCTCAGATCCCAGGGAATTTTTATATGTCGCACTTCGCTGGAAGAGACCCAGCAAATTTTCCTTCGGTAAAGACGACAGTCTGAGCCATTCTTGTAATAACTCCCAAATTGCAATGACGCTATTAAAACGTCGTAAAAAAAGACAGTCGGTGTACACGATTTGGGGCGTTTGTTGTCCCTGTACGACGGTCATATTGGTCGTACAAAAACTGCCTTCAGACCGTGTCTTTCGTATGTTGTGTGAGCGGTGTGAATGCGACTATAGAGGTCAGAGAGTGAAGACGCCATTTATACCGGAAAGAAATCCGGGCTGGGCGGGTGATCTCCCGAAGCACCATATAACCTATCACTGCGTTTAATATATATGCTGCTGAGAGACGAAGAACTTCGGGTCCTGATCGATCGAGCTATAATCCCTGTATCAGTGGAAGACAATGACAGTGCCACTTTTCGCTCCATTTAGAAAAATAGAAAAAACAAATCCATGGCAAAACTCACACGCCGTGGATGCCCATTCGAGCAACAATTCTCGCGTTTTCGTGGCAACGTGGTGTATAGGGTTTGCCTACAGCACGAGATGTGTCACCGTCGTTAGCACCAGCACTCTCGTTGTGTGTGAGCTCGTTTAAGCACTTGGTGCGACATTAGTTGCCCGAACGAGTGATTGCCAGCTTTTTCCAACCTTCTTCTCTTTCTACCTTTCTCTCTCTCTCTCTTTCTTTTTCTTTTCCTGCTCAGACCGGGACTGGCAGGCCCCCATTAGAAGGAGTGGCCACACTGTTACGGTTTTCCTCCCCCCCCCCCCTTCTTGGTTTTAAATATATTTCAACACTTAGACACACACGCTGTTTTTTTGTTTTTTTTGTGTCCGTACTTAAAGTACATTTGTTGGTTTTATTGTAAGAGATACATTGCCGGATAACAACGGCATGCATTTATCAGCGACTTCCCGACGGTGCAACAGGATGTCGCGTAACAATACTTTAAAAATAAAACAAACATCGGTTCCGGACCAGCGTTGAAACGTAACGTTATGCGGGGAAAAAAATAACGGTGCCCTTCCTCTTCGCCTGCCAGCGTATAATCCTCTATTATGGCACTGTGTATATACAGACGTAAGACGTGCATCCAGCCGCGCACTTGTAACGAATCCATGTCAATGGGAACGATTTGTTAAAAGCTAACAACGGGGCAGGTGTTGCTCTTCGCGTGGCAGTACGAGATTTCCGGCAATCAAAGCCTTCATGCCGAACGCCACGGTGTTTCGCTGCGTCAGGCGTCACCCGTCCTTCCCCCTGGGTGGAATTTTACCGCAACAATCACGCGATTGCTTTGTTGTTGTTGTTTTTTTTCCTCCCACGTACATAGCTATTGGTTAAAATTAATCAGACAAGTCTGCGCTTTGCCAAACAGTTTGCGCTACAACAGTGAGAGTGACTTTTTATAATTATCAGTACAACTGCGCAGACTGTATTGTTAGGTCTAAATATAAACTATATTAGCCTCGCCATTCGCCGAGCTTGTTTCGTAGATTGCAGCGATTCGCTCTCCTAAGTGCTTTGAGGGAAAGTACATAGACGCTCCAAATATGTTAGAGTATCGTTAAATTGTACGATCGAAAAAAACAATAAAAGAAAAGGGCGAAATTCAAAGCTTAAAAAGCTCGTTCTTTTTCTTTTTTTTTTTACGAGTAAATTAGGCGGGGGCGTTTAGTTGTGGCACGGACATTGTGAATGCGCTTTTAAAGTCACTGTATTTTCAGTTTGCGTGCACTAAATACGCTCGATTCTCGAGAAAGTTTTAAAAGAAAGAGGAATCGTGAAACGATATTTGTACCTTCTCGTATAAGGTCGTTTAAAAAAATTATATTTTGGCACAAAACGCTCGGCATATAACGCAAAAAAGATATTATAATAATGTGTACCGATTGACCCTTCTCCAAAGCATATAGTCACAAGAGCTATTTGCGACTCCAGCGAAATCGACGTCGCGTAGCGGCTAACGCCGAGAAGCTCAGAGAGGAGGTCGTTTCGTCTCTGTCGTCTCGCTATCGCTGCTTGGTTCTCGTATGGGCAGCATAGAAACAAACATCGTTCCCAGTATTTATTTTTATGCTTCCGCCGTGTCATTCCTACGCACTGACTCTACCGTCGAAAAATCGCTTTGCTTTTATATGTAACACCGATTTTACGCTGCAGTGGAAGACATTTGTGGTGGTCCACATGTTGAACGACGAAAACGACCTCCTTTCGTCCGCCATCTTGCCTGACCAGCGCGCCCCCTATAGTTCGCTGGAGTCGCGAATACCCACCAAAGACGCGCGAGCACTAAGAGCGCTGAGGATCGCGTCAGCCCGATAGGCAATAGTATTTCATGACGTCTCGCTGACCTAAGCCTGATTCACAAGCAGCCATTACGCTTGCGAACTTCAGTTTCTACGTGGCTAGCGCGACGAGAAGAGTGTGTGCTGTGGTGATTGACGTAGCGACTGGAAATCGCAACTGGAATTGTACAAGCTGGATCGGTAAGAACCAGCTCCCTTCATTGTAAAGTAATTACGATGTTCGAGGTACTGGAAGACAAAAATGAAAGCAAGTGTTCTTGCCCTTCGTAGCGGTTGTTATTTTTTTTATTTTTTTTTTCGAATCTAAAGTTGTTTTTGTGTCTGCTTGTTCACGCGATTTTTTTTTGTTGAATAATTGCTCGGTTTTCGTGACTACGCAACTTACTGCTTACAAAGTAAGCAAGATTGCGCTTATGTGACCATTTAAAAACTCGCAGGAGCAGGAGCAAAATTCAGAAAGCATTATTTTCGCATTTATTGTTCGAATAATATTGTTACTATGCGCGCTTAAGACACACGGAACACTCAGCCGCCGCGAGCTGATCTCCAAAGCCGGTACAAACGGGCACCTGAAGACTTCAAATCGTGTCCCATCTGTACGTTAAAATTCGGCTGTGTTTCAGGCTTTTTTTTCTGTCTGTGTCGTCCCTTACGAAAATCCTACTCTGAAGTAAATTCACCATGCAGATTTACCCTGAAGTGAATTACTTTTCGTCAGCCACCGCAATCGAAAACCTTTTACCTGCGTTTTCTTCGATATATATATATAAGAAACAAAAATGGCCCCCGGCCCCCCTCCCTTTCTTCTTTTCCAAAGTTCAAGCGGCAGGTTATCAAGTTATTGAATGGCGGAAAGCGCAGCTTTCACTTTTAGTCCACCAGGAGGCGCTCTGTCGACAGCCTGGCTCTGACATCGCAGGGGTGCCCTACATTTGCCGGCGGTGCTGGCTTGTTTATATAGGACTCGTGACGCACGTGCTCCAAACCTCTCGTGGGCGGGCTCCTAAAGTTGGCACGCCGTTGAGACTCCACTCTCTCCCACGCAGCGTACTGACCCTCCTGCTCTCCGGCTTTTTGTCCACAACCCCCCCCCTCTCTCTCTCTCTCTCTCTCTCGCTCATGCCCTCTCTCTTGCCATGTGTTGATTCGGCCCCGGTTACACGATCACCGACCCCGGTTACACGACTGCACTCTCGACTACTTTCCCGCGGAGCACTCAGATAACCAATCAGTACGATCTACGGACGACGACGCTGAGCGCGTGTTTAGACTCAAAAACGACGTCTGCGATCAGACACTGAGCATGACGTGAGAACCCGAAACGCAAATGCTTCCTGTTACATCGCAGACTGTACTCGACTTTATTTTATTTCTTTTTTTAATATAAGAATTTTTTTTTGTTTATTAAGCCTCGGTAAGACTTTTTTCAAAAAAGGGTCTGTGCCAACGTCTGTCCGCCGTTGCTTGACCACATTCTCAGCGCATGGATTGGACACGAGGATTGCGTCAGTGTTCGGCGTGAACTCGGAACCAATCACACGCTACGTGTCCAAGCAATGGCGACCGCCAATGTTGCTCGATGGGCTTTTGAAAAGGGTCTATTTGTCCGAGCTCGCCCCAAACATTGCGGTGTTTCTTTTCTTTTTTTTTTTTTTTCAGTGCAGAGCAGGATTGTTGACGCATGGGCATTTTTAAAAGGGTGCGACTCTGGCAAACCAGGTAAGTGTATGTATCTTGTTTAGGGTGACTGAAAGTTTCCAAAACGCAAAACGTATCTGTTTTTTGTTTTTTTTCGAGTAGTACGGTATTACGAGCCTTATGTGGTCGTAGGAGCGGGCATAACGTGCCATGATTCAACCCCGTCCTTTACGTTTCTGAAGCTGACGCCAACGATATAGTTCAGTACATGTAGCCACTTGATTTTTGCGGTTTCCTACGAACAATTACTATTAGCAAAAATTACTTGTAACAAAAATGTTGAAAAAAACTTTTGCGAGCGCTAAAACAGCTGGTGCTTGGGAACAACAGCCGTGAAGAACAGAATAGTTTGAGTATAAAATAAATACGACAGCAGGGAAAAATTCTTCGCAGCATACGAAAGCCGTCCTCCCTCTCTGTGAGATCACTATATATATATGTATATATATATATATATATATAATAACCATAATTGTGAATCGTGACGTCCTTCAAAATTTCTGCAACGGAAAAAAAACCGGTGGAATCGCACCTCCTCCCTTCTGCGACCGGAACCCCGTCGTTGGATCAATGGACCATTCACGCAATTTCGAACTATATGGGTCGCTAAGGACCAGTGTTGGCCCTGTTAGAAAAAGGTGATTGGAAGCAAAGAGAATCATGTTGTTGTTTTTGTTGTTGTGTTGAAGAAACGACGTTGCCTGCTCTAAAACATAAAAAAAAGAAAGGCGAAATCCTTCTATGAACCGAGGCTCACCTAAGCCTAATAGAACCGAAACGAAACAAATGACGCTGTAAGCGCCTCTAGGATATATTTCAGTTGGAAAAAAAATCTTTTGATTGGAATACAATACTTTTCTTTCTAGCTGCCAAGTGATTTTCACTGCTATGACTTCGACATGCGTCCACAATTCCTTTTTTTTCTTTTGTGTGTGTGTGTGGTGGGGGGGGGGGGAGCACAATTTGTTTTTGAAGGGAAGGAGCGGGATTAGTAGGCTTGGGTGGACGTCGGGTCATAGAAACATTTCGTCGTCCTTCTTAATCTTTTAAAATAGGCGACGTCATGTCGCTCAAACTTTCGTGTTCCATCTTTACCGCTAACGTCAAATTAGGGAGTTTTCGTAGACCGCGTTTCCACCTCCGCTAAGCCCTCCGCAACCCACTACGATGCCCGGAACTCTACAGTCAAGGCCATGGGCGCGCAGGCGCATTAGGGAGTCTCGAACCGCGGCTTCTTCGTTGCGGAAGGGCTGTAGCGGGGAGGGGGAAACTGCGGCTCTACGAAAACTCCCCCTATCCTCAAGGAGTTTCAGCGTTTTAAAATGCGTTACTTACTTCTGCGGATCGAAAAACATGCTGCGCCCAGCGCGCGTACACGATTGACTTCCCCCCCCCTAATTTCACTACAACGCCTACAACAACGAAGTTTCTACTTTACTTTTCTTTTTCCCGGTTAACATTGTGTTTAAAGATCTTGCGTTTTATGACTACCACTTGCGTCGCATTCTCAAGAAGTCGCAGCTTAGAGCGACGCGTAGGTTATTTCCGCAGGCCTTCTTTCAAACACAGCCCCGTATGTCAGACAAACGATAAACTTTCTAATTTCTGCCGTAGGCTACGTGCCAATTCAGACGAAACGTTAAACTGTTCAAGGCATGTTAAAAATCATGTACGATGAGTGTATTTTTAACGCCACGACAATCCCAGCTCACATTATTCCTTTCTCCAGCATTGCTTGTGACCTGTTTAGAAGCGGGATTCAACCAAAAATAAACGTCGTGTTTTTTTTTTTTTATTTATGTATATATATATATATATATTTTCTTTTTTTCTGGGCGACAACGAAGACGTGCTGCCGGATGCGTCGTCGACCTTCGCTTTCCTGGTGCTCGCCGTACGCTCCTAACACCACCAGAATGCCGTGATGTCACGTCCGACGTTTGTGAGAGCTCGCTGACCCGGGAGAAATTAATGAACGTGTTTATGCGTGTTCATGTAGAGACTACGTTTTTGTAACTCTCGCCCACCCCTCCCCCTTCGCCCCCCCATCCCCTTTCCCGCCCCGAGCTTTACACTGTCAGAAAATTCGGTGGGTTTATTTTCCCGCAGAAACCAATCACGGCAAACAATAAAAGAATCCCATTGATTCATTAACAAAGTTAATACTAAACCACCAATAAATTCAATTTGCGCGGGGCCACGGCGTTGCCTACTCAAAAAAAATAAAAAACGCTAAACGCTAAAGGAGTTTTGAAAAATCGCTAAAAACTGCCAAATTTAAGGCGCTTATCCAAGAATGACCGTTTTAGCCCAACGATGTTTCAATGTTTGCCCCCGTAATATCTCAGTGGTGTCGCTAGCGTCGTTCTCACTGACCACCATCTTTTTGTTGAGAATACGCAAAAATAATGACAACCCGACTCTACTTACCGCAAAAATTAAGCAATTTATGACTCCGAAATGAAGAAATTGGAGAAAGTTTTAGACAGCCAGGAAACCCGCTAACATGACTCGAAAACAACCTAAAAGTTCCGCCAACCGCTGAACGGCCAGTTCTCCCGCTAGACACCTCAGCAAACCGATACATTTAGCGGAGAAATCGCTAAATTGCCAACACTGCAGGGACATGAACGCGGCGTATCACTAGCTCATTGTCCCAACGCACATCGATTTGCTGTTTTATGTTTCTCTACTCATACAGTGTGTATTGACGACATTCGCTGAAATGTTTCTATTGTTCGCAGTAATTGTCTGTCTCTGTGTTCTGCAGGAAAAGCGAACTCAGAGATGTTTTATATATATATTGTAATTTAATTACTGTTTGTTGACCCCGTGTGGAAAATTCCCCGTACTTATTCTACGCACCCAACACGACGCTGCTAGCAAACACGAACAACCAGCTTTTTTTGTTTTGTTTTTAGCATTTAGAGCTAAGTATGAAAACTGCAAATGTGACGTAAAATGCTCATTTCATTCACTTTCCATTAAATCTGGCCTAAGCTACAAAGTTTGGTGCCAGCCTATGCCCCTTTCGAAGCAAAGTGCGAGACTGCACCGATGTCGCGTTCGCGCGTACAGTGTCGCGAAAACCGACACTGTATCTCACATACAGTGTCGGTTTTCGCGACACTGTATCAGTGTCGCGTTATACAGTGTCGTGAAAACCGACACTGTATCAAGTCCTCAGTGAGTTACCTCCTCTCCCCAAAAAATGTCCTACGCCACCCCAGCCTGACGTCGGAGTGTCGGCAAAACAGGAGAATAAATGATTCCATGCGCTTTGCTCACAGTACGTCCACACATTTGTTTGCGGAGCTTTTTTTCTCTGGGTACGACGTACATTTTGTGACGGAATAAGCAGTGACGAGCTTCGAGTGTCGCGCACAATATCATGAATTATGAACTAGAACCTCTAAAGACTACCAGTCGCGCTTTTTTTACATCTACTCTGATTTTCTACCGGAACCTGCACTACTTGCCTCTTTTATTTTTTCAGTAAAACATACCGCCGTGCTTCTAGGGTACAGCAGCGCTTCGGTTGTACAATCTACTTTGGTGTGTATAACCAAGCGCAGATTAAGCTGACGCGTTGACTGCACTTTAATCTTCCTACCGCATCACTGCTTTTTAGTCGTAGCTCTAGAGCAGTCCGACTCAGCAATCACTAAATTTAAGGGGAAGAAAAAACCTTCAGCTGTCAAAGGTTATTTATTCCTCCCGTCAAACAATCCGAAACCAATCTTTGCCATCTTTCGGGTAACGACTCCGATCTCGAAAATTGCAGAGCAACGACACGGAGCAGATGGAAGGAATTGTCCCTCTCCGACTCTTAAAGAATGTGCGGGAATGACAGAAAAGCAGTCCTCGCCATCTCACACAGATACAAACCGCTCGTCCACTCGTTTTTCGCACTCCTCACACGCGCAGCCACTAAAGAGTCCGCGCGCTCTGCATCCTCATGCGTAGCTTGAGTTTGACGGCCCATTTTTCTCCCGGAATTCCGATAACGCGGTGTCAACTACACGCCTCGTGCAACTGTGCTCTTCAATTGTGTGTGTGTGTTTTTTTTACCTAGTTTTCTTTAAGTGTGTTTATTTAGTATTCCTCGCTCCAATTGGTCGCTCCGTTCTCTCGCAGCTTGGCCAACCCTGACGCAACGTATTTGCTACGACGTCACGTAGGAGCTCCAGTGTGCATTCGGTGCGAAAGACCGAGAAGAGGGCAGCAGAGGTGGAAAGCGTTCGCGGAGAGGGGCGAGCGGTACGAACCCTTCCCGAAATAAACCCCGCCACCCAGGAATCGGTGGCGCCGGGAATTTAAGGCGGCGGGTGAGAAGTAAATAGAGCGCTGCTCTTACGTTGGTTCCAGTCTCTCTCTCTCTCTCGCCTTCTTTCTTTGTCCCTGTTTGAACCGCGCTAGTAACGGGGCTCAGTGGCTCACTTATTTCAACACGGTACACACGGCAAAGTTGTACGATTAAGCCACATACTAGTAATATAATATTTTTTTTCTTCTTGGCGTGATGTTGTGTACTCACATTCAGAAAGCTATACGCGTGTAAACCTCCCCGAGCTCATAGAACACGCATCATTCAATTTCGCTTGACCGATACGAGCGAGTGATGATGCTTGCCAAGTTACGTGTAGACCTATACCATTCTGCTAAGAGACTTTAGACTGGTTGAAAATACGTGAAACACTCAAACGTAACAAACCAGGAAAGTAACGACAGAAGACAACATTTTCATTAAAATATTGTCTCGTGTCGTTTCTTTGTTTTTCTGTCCCTTTCTTTTCTATTCTTTTATCTATATCTTCATTCAGTCCCGGGTGTCTTAACAAAGTCGTAAACCTACACCAGCTCGCCCTCGCCATCATTGTATTATCGTACCACGTAGACGCTGTAGTTCCAAGCGCGGAAGTTGTACCTTGGAAATTACGTATCCCTGAGAGAGGGACAAAAAAATCCGCGAAGCACAACACAAAATCTCAGCATCACTGTTGTACAGTTTAGTTGGTTTGTTGTAGTTTTTTTCTTCCGAGCTTAAAGATGGAGATCTTCTGTACACTTCATTTCACCCTACGACAGGCACCAGAGGACGCTACAAACCCTTCGAGTACAGGCTGAAAGCATATCCCGCGAGTAGGCTCTGCGGCACCTGCATCTCTGCGTCCCTCCTGAAGGTTACGTGACACGGTTTTGGGTTGGCTGGGATATGCCTCATAGTGTACGCTAAGGTTCATCGTAAGCTAAAAACAAATACAGTGATATCCGTTTTTTGTTTTGTTTTTTTGTTTCGTCGTTGTGTTTCGGTTTATGAAATTTGCGGAGTTCGCGGCCGAGATATTACGTCATATTCCTTTACTACGACATATATAGTTTGTTGCTTAATCCTATGATGTGCATGGCTCGAGCTGACCGGTCATCCTTCCCGCAGTCAGGGCTCTCCGTGTTGTCATCCATGAACATATGGGGAACAAAAAGAACATACGAGATATGCAATCACGCAGTACAGCGCCGTGTCCTTATTTATATTGTTGTAACTTCCCGTTCTTTTTTTTAAATATTTGAGCGTTAGGTAATTACTGCAAAGTTTCAACCTGTGTGTTTATGTTTTCTTTCTTTTTTTCTTTTACATTAAGGAGGATTACTGGTTCTATTTATTTATTATCTTGGGGAATAGGCGAAACCTCAGGCAACTCCGAGTCGTTCGACGTGTTTCTTCTCCGCGGTCCGGTTTTCTGTGATGGAGACCGTCCTCGTAAAAATAACGTGGAGTACCGCGGGGACTAAAATATGGCGAACCGCTACGCCACCCCTGAATGCTCAATCTCTTTTGTAGGGGGTATAATGCAAAAACAAAAAAAGGCGCGCTTGCAGCCACATGTGTGTGGCGGAAGGTAGTAAAAATCGCATGCAACTGTAGAACACTTTTTAGTTTTATTTGGTGTGTGTGTGTGTATGTGTGTGCGCAAGCAAAAATAATTTCACGCCAAAAGCCGCATACGGCGATAAGACAGCTTTCATTTACTGTAAGCGTACGTGTTTAAAGCAAAAAAATCAACTAATGCACCGCCAAAATGGCGACACGAATACATACAACTAAACGTGCATATGTCCAAATCCCGGTAATCTACCTTCACTGCCAAAAAAGAGAAAAACAAGAAAGCCAATTATACGTTTGGTGCTTTGATGTTGCCTTTGAGATAAGCGACATTGTTTCACGGTTTAAGTGAGAGAAACTAGTCAGTGCAGTCAACACCACCAAGAATAGCCTGGGCACTAGAATTTCGACGTCATCAGAGCGAGATCGAGCGCAGAAAAAAGATTTAGCACGAATGCTTCGCCAGAGTTGGGCAGAACCTCGTGTCCAATTAAAACGTCGAAAGACGCCCGGCATTAGGTTCGGGTTCGATTGCCGAGTGGTCGCCATCCGACTGCGATGACGTACATGCCATGGAGGAAGAAGCGGATGTTCTCGGGCCTCGATTATTCGATTCTTTAGGCAGTGTTGGCGCAGTGCGATCTTTCGGACGTAACGTGTGTCACGCAGTACTGATTACACTAAAGCAAGGGTACAGACGAGCTGGTTCAATGTTGACATGGGAACCCTGGAGCCGGGAAAAAGTAGGGACGTAGGACGTGTCTGTCCTACGTCCCTACTTCCCTACAGGCTACCATGGTCCCTACAGGGTTACCATGGCAGTGATTACACGACCGCGCGCCTGTATAATGCTGATCCAGATTAAAACTGACAAGTGCGGGGGTCATCGAACCCAGGATAACTGCGTACAGCAGCGCGAGCTTCCGCTCACCGCGCACCAAAACTGTAATTTTTTTCTTCTTCTTTTAATGTCGTGTTTTTAGTTGCAGTACCTTAACCCACTTGCAGTCGTGAAATGAAAGACCGCACGTCGTTAAACTCAGAAAAGAGGCCACATCTTGAATCGTTAACAAGCATGGCTGCACTTTGCCCGCGAAAAAGGTGGCGCAAAACCGTATAGCAAGATTGCTAATAAGCCGTGTTTGACACATCTGGAAAACGACGGCGTTAGTCGCTCGGCCGGTAACGAACAAACTTTGATAGCACGGCGGCGGAATTTTGCTCTACAACCTCCCCAGGGAGCTTTCCGGGTGAAAAATGAGCGGCACGTGCCTAGCTGAGCTGCCGCGCGCTTCTGCAGCTATACTCGCCAGTGCCAGAGCATTTCCGATTCAGATATCCTGAGACCGCATCCTTTCCGGCCTTCCGTCATCTCTCCCTCTCTATTACTTTATTATACCCGATGACCATACGATGCATGCGCAAAGGCATCGGTTGAGTATCGGGTACCGTTATCGGAGGTATCGGAACAATCCACAAAAACACCACCCCTTCTAGAAAGGTTTCGCAGCGGATCCCGTGAACGTTTCACCAACGACCCGCCCAATTCAGCAAAAATTGTCTCCGCTAAATCTAGCGAGGAATTATGGTGTCGTGAAAATTCGACGTCACAGTGTCATGTGACGTTATGTCACATGACGTTACCGTTTTTTCCCGCTAAACGTAGCAAAGACATTTTTTTCTCTCAATTGAGCGAAAATCGAGTGCCACGCTACTTCATGGTGCCTTGCGATGTCCCAGTATCGCATTATGTCCTTGCATCACGCGACGACGCTGTTCCACATAAATAAGTTTAGCCTGAAGTAAGCCCAATAAGTGTAAACACTACGGGGCAACTACGTGCTGCATGCCGGCTGTCACAGCAATAGAAATCGATTTATTTTTCTCTCACTATCTTCCTGTGTTTGTGTGTGCTCACTTGTCTGCTTTCGTTAGGGTGGGCTAGAGGGGGAGGCGTGCTCAATGCCTGGTCCGGAATGCAAAGGCGTGACATGCCACCTGTACATGATCACCACGGCGGGGCTGTTGCTCTCTGTCGAGCTACACGATTGCACTTTCTTCTAGACAATTAGGAAATTTGTTGTCTTACGATCAGAAAAAAAGGAGAGCTTGAAGTTGATTTGATATCGGCATTTAGTAAGCTAAGCTCCGGATCAGTTTAGTTTTCGACACCCGTGTGTACTCTCCGAGCTTTCATTAACGCGTAGTCTTTGTTGCATGAACACAAGCAGCATCCGGATTCTTGTCGCATAATACTCGTCGGATCGGGGCAGGTTCCGGCATGTAAATAATCGACTGATGAACCTTTGCCCAGCTATTACCGCACGCTTCCGCCAAGCCCACTTTCATCTCGGCCCATTGGGACAAATAATCCGCGGCTTCAGGACAAGTGTGGGGTCGCTGTGATCGAATCTGATGCAAACGTCATAGATCTGCTAAGCCAATCACCTACCTGAGCCGCGCCCCCGTTTGCTTTGACACGGACGGGCATCGTACAGGTGTGCGGTCGTGTAATCACAGAAGCGTGGAGCACGTTGCAGAATTTAGGCCAAGTAACAGACCGCACTGGATAAGTTACGCCTCCATAAAGTCAAACCACACTGCTGAATCTCAGAGGCCGATTGCCCTCTCGCTATTCAAACTTTCACGAAGCCCGATTTGTTTTCGCTCATTTATTACCGAAGTGAAAGACGAGCTAAACTACGAAAGGCTCTCTACGAGTACATGTGTTTCTAAGAGTTACAACGTACTTCCCCCAATAAAGGACGCCTGAAAGGGGAACATTCTATTGAACGCCACCGCACTGCGCCGCCTAACCTTTTTAGCCTAGCCATTTTAACAGCAGGTCAGTATTGTGCGAGCTTTATTTTGAAAGTCATTTTAAGGACGTCATATCAGCCGAGAAAACGCAATATTCTACGACGGCATCATGCTTTCTCGAGAAGGGCAGCACCTTGTAACGGATCACCCCACACTCTAAATGCTGCACTGTCGTATTTATTGTCCGCGAGCTGTGGCTCTGCCGAAGACCCGAGTTCATTCTCGTAGCGGGAAACCGTTACAGGAAATGAGATAATAGAGAGTTTTAGTAGATCGTTCCGATGACTCCGATAACAATACCCGATACTCCGCCGCCGCCTTTGCGCATGCATCGTATAGGCATCGGAACGATCTACTAAAACTTTCTATTGTAGTCGGTGGAAAAGCGGTCATTAGCAGCATGCAACTGAGTACTGAGTACGTTGCAATAGCGAGGATCTCAGCACGCGCTTCAAAAAACGCGCGGTTCTTGCAAGATGTTTTGATCAAATTCTATGACAACGCAATCTACTTCCATCCTCGATCACTGGATTGAATCGATGGAGGCAATGAGCACACTTCCCCTTTCAGTCACCACACATTCATGCCGCCTGAGCTTTCTCTTTTTAATTTTTTAAATTGAGAGCTTTATATATTTTAGCTTCAAACTCACAATATTCATAGTGGCAAAATCAGCCACGAAGCTTCCCGGACTATGAGCTGCTGCAAATTACGTCCTTTAATTCATTCATTCATTCTTAATCGAGGGATGAAAATTATACGATGGCTGCCAGTTCTGCAAAGTTTAACAAGATTTTCCAGTTTCTATGAAAATGTTTCTATTATCTCTTTTTTTTTCCTTCTTATCTCTAGACACAATTTTCTGCTTTAAATTTTTGCATTTATTTTCTTTCTTTTTAAATGGCACAATGGTAAGACACACCTCTGCCAAACGATATAGTATAGCGCGCAACACGCACTTGGTTATTTATATGGTGGATTCCAGCCTTCCGCCACGGGTTTTCGTATATATACGTGACAGAAAAACACTAGGCAAAATTATTGTAGCGATTAACTGAGACCAAGTACATTTCGAGACATCTTGAGGGTGGACCTTATGGTATTGAGGGTTGTAGCAATGACGGCCGCCAGACAGTACCAGCAATGCGAAGATTCTGACTAAAAGCGATGGGGTTGAGCCTTACTCAAATAAACGACTGTTGTTGTCGTTTTTACTAATTCAGCAAGAAATGATGGCAGTGCATTAAAGGATATAAGTACTTATTCGAGAAAAATGTAGACTACTAGGCGAGCCAACGAAGAGAACCTACATGGCGGTAAGAATAAGATATACGCTATTTGTACGTATGTTCGTCATATTCAGAGGTGCTTTCTAGTGTCTTACGTGATTCTAAGAATATCCTTTATAACCTTTTTTTCAACAGCCAATTGAATCGGCGAATTAGACAGTGGCCACTACAGCCAGTGCCAGTTTAATTAAGAAAAGCCGGACTTGGCCCATCATGTGCCTGCTTATTACATCTTGATTCGTTGCTTTTCGGTACTCCCGTTCACCGGTGTCACAATCCAGGCATGTAGCCAGGGGAGGGGGCCCATGACGCCCCCCCCCCCCCATTTTGCTGGGGCCTCCTCTCCCCCTCCCCAAACCAAATCCTGACTACGTGCCTGTCACAATCTTATGAGTGATAATAAGATGGTGGGCACTCGACCGATACCACCTAGAAGACAAGGCCTGCTGCGCATGACGTCATCTTAAGTGGATCCCCGACTCGCCCCAAGCGGGCAAACACCCCGAGCTTGACGAGAATATGGGCCGCGTCACAACTACATTCCCTGGCGGCCATAGCTGCGTACGCGACTGCCGAGCGCGAGCTTCCACAGTTCCTTTGCAACGCGATACCATCGACATTGTCGGTCTTAACAGCCTATCAGTGTGAGCTCGTTCTGAGCATAACCACTGAAGCAGGCGATGAGACGACGTAGCAGACGATGGTGCTCATCCGGGCTGAAGGGATCTACTAGTGATGACGTTTAGAGGAGGAAACGCGCCGGCCTTGTCGTCTGTCTTCTAGGTGGAATGGATACGACACGCCCCGAGTTTCGTAAACTCTCACTGACTATAACAACAACCTTTTGCGGTTACACCAACAACAATAGGACGTTGTACGGATGAGCACAGAGAAGTCAAAGGACAAATCGCTGCCTAAACAAATAGCAATTCAGGATTCGTCCGAAAAGCTCTGCTATCTCGCGGTGCGCTGCGTTTGTACTTCCTCAGCTGCGCTCAGAATAACTACTTCATTCCATAAAGCGCTTTTTATGGAACGGAAAAACTATAAATATTATTCTTATTATTATTACGGTATAACAGTGTTTTCATTAAGTATCAACAAAAAGAGCAGTGCATGTTCTTGAACACGCAATAAACATTATTACTATTATTCGTTGTTTATTTCTGTGCTCAGACCCTGCAGGTTCCATCAGAAAGCAAACAGTCGGAGATATTATCACTTCCTGGCTTGGATTATTAACCTTGCATTGGCTTCGCCTTATCGCGGGCAATTTGATTTATTGCGACGGCGTGACCGGCACTGAGTGATCATTTCTGCTTTATCAGGCATTGAAGGATTGATGACAGCTTACTCACATTAAATTGTGCCTTGATTAACATCCGCTTTCGTTTTCTGTGACAATTTCTAATGCGCGTTTTCTTTTGACAGAGAGAGAGAGAGAAAGAAGAACATTGGACTCGTGGCCAGTCGTATATTCTATCACATCGAATTGGCTTTTCATTCTGTCATTGCATGATTGTCTTCGATCCAAAACAGATCAATACGGGATATTACCAACAATATATATATTTTAAGATTCGAGGAGATCAGCTAATGATGGATGCAGATGCCACAGCAAAACGACCAGTGTCATATCGAATTGGCTTGTCATTCCGAGATTTTATTGTTTGTCTTCGAGCCACAACACTGTCAACAAGCAGGTATCAAGAAATAACACAGTCTAAGAAACAAGCATATCGGCAAAAACTCCAAACGACTCACAAAAAAAAAATTAAAAACATGTTTTATCATAATAAGAAACAAAACAAGTTGAAGCAAAAAAGAGCAGCAAAAAAGAAAGATTATGTGCTAACGGGAAGAAAATCTGAAAAGCGGACGAACCAGATCACCAGCAGACTAGAAAGTAGCCGACAAACGAGAAGAAGGAATGAAGGAAAAGATCAAAATAAAAGCAAAAGGTGGTCTCCGGAAAGATCACATTCCACGGCAGGCTCGCTCTAGTCCCGCACATATCTCTCTCATCGATGCGGAAAATGGAAATAGGAGCGCTTTGGGGAGAAGCCGTAAAAACGAAGCAGAAGGTGCGCCTCTCCTCTGGTCTTTTTTTCTCTTTTTCCGCAATAGTTTGACGAAGCAGAAGGCATTCGATGTAGCGTGGGCCACCAGTCAGCGCGTGAGACCCTCAGTCGAGAGAGCCACGACGACAACAAACACGTCGTCGTTCCAGTCACGCTTAAAGGCGTTCGTTCGGAAGGTCGCGCAGAGCCGGCGACCGACCTTCAGACAACCCTGAGAGGCGAGCCCCTCCGCAAAGCACGTCGTATTCACCGTTCCCGCCGCCGCCTCCGCCAGAGTCGGCAGAAACACGATACCACGGCGGTTGCAGCGCCAAAAAAATGCCGCCTTCAAACAGATGCGCGCGCGCGGTGTAAAAAAAAAAAAAAATGTTGGGTATTTTTTTTTTTTTTTACCGAATAAACGACGTGTGCCTCGGAACATGTCTTAACCATCTTAACTCGACAAATAAGCCCGGGAAAGAGAGAGAAAAAAAGAGCGCGGGGGTGTACGTATCGATTTTTTGGCTCGCTGCCTCTAACCAATAGGGTCGCAGACCGGGCTCCATTTTATTTTTAATTCTTTCGAACACATTTTTTATAAACAGTACAAACGTTTGTTTACAATGACAAAAAGGTAAAAGAGCACTTAACAAGGAAGAGCAAATGAAGAAGGTTATATTAATCTATAAAAATTAGGAGTTTGAGAAGCCGAGGGGCAAAGCGATGCCGAGCAAATACACCGCGGAGAAGGTTTCCCGGCAATGTCCGCGCCGAAGAACGCAGCTTCCCGCGCGGTGGCGGGCCGGGCCGGTTTCTCTCAAAAAAGCTCTCAAAGGAAAAAAAAACAAAAAACGCTACGCGACAGAAAAGCAGATTTGAATGGGGGATTTAAGGTCGGAATGTACCCACCTCCTCCGTTCTCGTAGGCCAGGTACGGGAACCTCCAGACGTTGCCGAGGCCGACGGCGTAGCTGACGCAGCCGAAAATGAAGTCCAGCTTGCCTCCCCAGTTCCCGCGCACGGGCAAGTCTTCCTCGCTCGAGCCCAGGTCGTCGCCGACGCCGGGCGACTCGGGCTTCATCGGGATAGCGTCCACGGCGAGGAAGACGTCTTCGTCGGGGCCCGGCATGCCGGCCTCCTTCTCGGTCGGGGCCACTTCGTAGTCGGCATTGCCTCGACGCACCCCGAACGGAGACGACAGGGCGTCCAGGAATTTTTTGTCCGTCTTCATCGGCCGCTCGGCAAACGCACACTGTGGCTCCTCGGTCGCACGGAGCAGGTCCCGAAGCAGACGGCGCGAGACGGATGGGGAGAGAGGGGAAAGGAAGAGAGAGAGCAGGAGGAGGAGGAGGAGGAGCGCCCGACAGCCTCGACCCCAGGCGCCGCGCCGCCGCCGTCTGTTATCATCGGCTGCCGCCTCCGGCAGCTGCGCTCGGATATTCAACTCGCGCAGCTTGAGGTCGTGGTGACGTAAGAGACGGAAGACGCGGAGATCGACTCGGAACCTTTGGAACCTAGAACTAGCGAGCGAATAACAACTCCGCCGAGTTTCTGACCGGTGGGAGTCGGAACTCCAACCCCGGGCTCGCTAGAGCGCGAAACAAACGCGGCGGACCTCCAGCGCCCCGGGTCTTGATCTGCGAGAGAGCAGACGAGACAAGATCGAAAAACAAAATGGCGCCAAGCCCGATCGAGATGTTTCGATTTTGGTTTTAGGCACCTCGCGCTTCTTTTCCTCTTTAATTTATAACGAAATGACGTGGAACATTCGCTCACAACAACGGCATCTTCAGACTTCATTACAGTTTTCGTTCGTTACATTTCAATTACGTCGTGTTCGTGGTTGTTTTGAGTAGAGTTGGGAATAGAATGCTGCGCGCCGGGGGTTCAATTTCAGCGACGGTGGCGCTGTTCCTGAACGGTGGCTTTTGCCACGTTTCCAGAATTTGCAGCTGCGCAGCGCAGCGCACCGCCACGTAGGCAGGCGTGGACCGTGCACTGGCGTGGGCTACGTTTGGACGCGCACGTTTGCGCTATCGATTGATGGCTAACGAGCGAAACGCTACGCCTGCTACTGTGTGTGTGTGTGTGCGAGCGCGTTTAGAACATAGACAGATCTGCTCTTCAATGAAACTGTTACGCAAGCGGGAACATCGGAATAGAGACCGCAGCGCCACCGAAATTCAACAAGCGTGGACGGTTTCGAGAGCGGTGTTGCATGTCTGTTTTTGGTTTCAGTTTTCTTCAATGGAAAGACGACGTCACGTCCCTCTCAACTGAATGTATCTGCTAACACCGAGAGTGGTATCTTTCTTAAAACAACACATCGCCTAATATTGAGGCCTTTCCTTTCTTCATTATATACAGTTTTCAGATTCTTTTTTCTTTTTAATTTAGGATTTAGCTTTTTACTAGTAATGGGCCTAAGTTTTGCGGAATCGAAAATTCGGCGCCGTGTCTTGGCATTCGGCAAAGCCGAACTTTTGTTCAACTTGTTTTAAAGATTCGGCAAAAAGAATTGTTGCCAGACATTTAACATGAATATTTCGTGTTTTGTTTTTCCCCGGGGGCAAAAAGATGTTTAGTTTTGTTTTTCTGCATATTGACACAGTTATTTCTAAAAAGGTTATATTCCACGAGATAATTGTATCCGTGTCATGTTTGTGTGTTTACTAGCAATTTTACAGTGACATTTTGCAGAAGTGGTGTGACAACGAATTTGGGTAGTAACTTATTCAGCCACGACACGCGAGTTTCGGTTTTGGAGGCTTCATAAGCGCAAGCCTGCAAGTGTGTGCATATTGTTAAAATAAGGGCGGTAACACTGTGTTCTTTACTTTAGCTGCCAGTCACCGTTTCGTGCGCGAAAATGAATGTAACGGCTGCTGAGTCTTCACCAGAAGAGATAACAATATTATTGTAAATATGAGTGTTTTTCGATTTGAGTCACTTTACGCCAGCTTTGCATGATACTGTGCGTTCCATTTTCGCAACGTCTCATTTTTAACTTTTAAGTGGCGGTTTATGATGTTAGGACACGCGCGAAAGTTAAGGAAGACGGGAAAAGTCAGGAATGTCGGACGCGCAACGTCGAGCATGACAGTTCCGTGTTTCGTTTTATGCGGATAGATGAAAACCGCAAAATAACGCGAATTAAAAAGCAACGTCATTTGGTTTTGGCACATACTACTTGTGAACCGAAAACAGGATTGCTATAATTGCGAGCAGAGCCTTAAAGTCAGTCAATGTGTAGACTACCTCGTTCCATCCCTAAAAAGGTCAAATTAAAATCACGTCATCCAGAATGTGCCACATCATATGTCGCTTGCACAGTGGATTGCGTCAATTGCTGGTCGATATTCTTCTCTTAAGGCAGAAAATATTGCAGAAAACCACACTCGCAAAGGCTAACAGACACACAGTTGCCATGTCGCCTATACTCCGCACCTCGCCCTAACCGCTGGCGCAACAACGGGTACTACACTGTTTGATAATGACCCCACGACCGCACGGCGTCCATTTGCAATCAATGGCCCTGTCGCGCCCTCGGGCGTGTGCAGACGTTTGCCGAATATTGGACGAATCTTTGCCGAACTTTCCCTCAAAGTTTCGGGATGTGCCGAACTTTGCCGAATATGAGGTTCGGCATGTTCGGTCCATCCCTACTTTCTACGGCTTTGAAACACGTTCTTTCTTGTTATTCGCTTCATTCAAAACATCTTTCCAATACCCTTCAGCACAAGTGTCATCATTTATTCTCACGATTCCCATTCACGTTCCGTTCTTCTAGGGTTGTATTCATGACACATTTAATTCGATTTATTTTAACGTTCATTAAACATTAGAAAGAAAACTGTCTTCCCATATTTCGAGGACTGATCACTTCACGACAAGGAGCACCACCCCGATATTCATTTAGGCATCCACCAATACTCAGCACCGCTTTTCACGAGGCGACAACTAAGATGCATGACGAAGCACATTTTGGTAAAAAACATGACGTCTTTATTCAATGTATACGGGTTTGGGACACTAAAGGATGTAATAACAAACAAACTCTTTTCTAGCCATAAAAAAAAAAGTCACGCAAAACACCTTGCAGAGGTCAGAGCGATTTCGGGGAACAAAAATAGGAAAAGGCAGGTTTCGTTTCCACAGCGCGTGCAAATCAAAAGCGCTGTCGCAGACGTACAATCTGGTGGGGTCCGGTGTTTACGGGGGACAGGCCCTGTCCTGTTGGGTCTCGTCGTCTGGGATGTTTTTGTTTTACAAGCCGCCAGATACGGGACACGACGGCGTGACCAGACGGAAAAGCGGCAGCCTTCGTCACCTGTCTTTATGGCGGCGCTTCACGTTCGGATCATGAGGGTGTCTGATTGCTCTCACGCGGAAAAACACCCCCGGCACTCCGCTCGGGAGGAGGTCGAGAGAAAGGAAGAAAAAAAATGTTTCCTCACTAGACGTAAAGCATACGAGGATATGGTAACATTTCGCTGCCTTTGTGCTGTAGCGTTACCTGGAGCCTGTTGCGTTACCTGGAGCCTGGAGTCTCAGTCGACACGGAGGTCTGTGTGGTCCCACTTAAGCGACAAACCCCGTTGTTTGGATTCCGACAAAACAAAAGAGACCTGAGCTTAACTCCAGAGCATCACAAGTTCAGTAATCTTCCTTTTTATTGTTTTTAAGTTGTGCCGTTGATGTCTAGAACAAAGATTACTAACGAAATTAAGTCTCGACGTGAACACAAGCAGTTCTTGTTGTTTGTCAAAGTTGTGAGACGGTGCCCTTTATTGTTCGCGCAATAGGCTTTCTCAGAATTTTTTTTTATCGCATCTGTTTTAACGTTGATATGAACTGTAGGTTTTTCGATTTCCGTTAGACATTCCGTGGCTAAATTCAGCCATTCGCTCCTGGTCCCATGAACAACACCCATGAAAACAGCACTCCAGCCTATTTTCCTTTCCTGAACATCGTCCACGAAAATAACGTCGCCGCGGAGAAGAGTTCCGGTCGCCATTTTTGTGCACTTATACCTAAAAAATTCATCGTAGATCTTGAGGGTGACACAATGTCGTATTTTTGCATTCATTTATTTTTATATTTTCATTTTTGTATAGGCGTATGTGTGGGCGTGTGTTTCGTACCACAATAGCGCGCACAACTTGAGAAGTTAAGTGGAATCTACGAACGCTACCGCAAAGGGCAACAGTCAAAATCGACATTTTTGCCGCCCTGTAAAGGGTACTTTGTCGCCTAACAGCGCTGTGATAGGTGAAACAAACTGTCGCGTTTGTTCCCCTCTCTATAACTTGATTCAAGAACGAACAAGCTACAGGCTCGCTGCAGATATCAATCATACCCAATGAACGACCTCGACAGACGACACATGTTCTGCCTCTCCATCTCTTTCATCGAAAGCGTGTGGGTCAGTCGGGGCGCGCTTCTGTCTTGACAAAAGCGCCCGTCTGTCACCCGTAAAGTGGGCCGAGGTCGAGACGCTTTTGAGCGCTCAGCGCAGCTCCGACGAACACTGAAAAGCAAAACATTTCTATCGTCAAACTTGTTCTCTCGAATGATTTTAGTTTTTCTGCTCTGACTGAAGCTGAGAATCCCTCTGGGAATTTTAATTTAACGACGGTTTGCCGTTATCTGGGACGTTCCGATTTGTAGCCATCTCCGGTGCAAGTTTCGCTGACCGCATAAATTGCTGAAAAAGGGCCTTGAGGCGGAGGGGCGTGTTTCTCTACATAAAAACAAAAAATAAGGTCTCGCCTGTGAATTAAACTAATATCGGTGTATCCGCGCCTCGATAACCCACTTGAAGTCATGAAGTATAAATGAAGGAAAATCTGTAAGTATAAGAGCCAGTGCGACGTGTTCAGGGAAAGCATGTGCGCTTGAGCGTTACGTAAGCCACCGGCGAGCCGCCCGATCTATACTATTTTGTGAGCGACGTTGTAAAATACTGCCAGTTTCAACTTATCCTCCAAGCTTTAAAATGTTAGGGTTCGTATGCCTTACGATGTACTTATATATGTGTTTTTCCTGTTTAGAAGCATTTCAATCATTTTTACGGCGTAGAGATCAATCAAAGCCAAGAGCTACTCCAAAGGAATGCCCCAAACTTCCTTAAAAATGAAGTGGAGTTTAATCGAGCAGAAGAATATAGGGAGGCATAAAATGCGCAGCGTGGTTCGACCTGCAATGGGTGTTCACGTGCGAGCTTTATGAGATCGTGAGTCCAGCACAATTTGGCGCGCGATGTCTTCCTCGACAAAACTAGCGTGACACGGACATAAATCAGTGTGAAAAATTTTGGAGCGTCACGTGTCTTGACGCCACGTTATTGCGTCACATGACCGCATGAGTTGATGACGTCGCGTGAGAACCGTCCGCTAAATTTAGCGAGACGTAAGTCCCCTACATCTGAAGTGCGTGTAACAATTTTTTGTTGACGATTTTTTTTTTCTTTTTTTCGTGGCGTCGCGTTATTTTTAGGGATCCCAGCTCTTGAACATATTGTGCCTGAAAAAACAAATATCGTCTAAAATATAGGAAGTGAGGACACGACGCCTAGTCACATTAGAAATGTGTTGGACTCACTACTTGCGTTCAAACGTCAAAAATGGCGTTCATGCTCGTAAGCCTCGACGATATCAATATGATTTCAATCAATCAACTCTCGAGTGGCAATTTGGCCGATCCGGCGAGACTGCACGATCATCACCTCATAGCAAACACACAAATGCATGTGCCATCATTTGTATCTCGGATATTCGTAAGACAGGAAGACAAAGTGCTCTGCTCAGTGCCTACTGCAGGCAACTTTGATAGTCTGACTTCTTCTAGTACAACAGCACTTTATGGATTGCCGGTTTGAGTGGAAGCAGGTACACACTTGATTACATCTCACTGGACAAGCTCTACTGGTTTTTTGCTTCGATTCCAAGAAGTGATGAAATTGTAGCATTCACAGCATGTTTGCATGATCCTTGGGAGTGAAAAACCGCTGAACGGAATTAATCGGCCATCTCGTCTTTACTTTAAGGGAGGCGCATTTCTTATATCTCAGAAGGGGGCCCCAACTTTTCAGTTAATATTAGACACACTGATAGTCTAGTCACACAGGTTGCGCACGTAAAACTGGGGTGTCCTTCGTAAGAGTTCGAGACGAGCAATTGCCAAGTTTCCAAAAAAAGAAAAAGTTCCTGATTGACTGATTGATGAAATGTATTCTGGTGAAATGAAATAGCGCTTTCCATTTGACAATAAGTGAAGCACAGTCTATGCTGTGTTTAGAAGCCCGCCCTGTAATCTAGATGCTGCTACCTACAAACAAATGGGCCTTTTCCAGATAAAGATGCACCAAATGGAGTGCGTACAAACTACCTTCGAAAGAAAATTCCGCGCAAGCTCTGGCATAAAAGAACTGTTCAAAACACATACTTTTCGAGAAGTGCATTCAGCGCTTCGCCTAAACATGACGCGAAGCAAGAAAGCTACAGACATATAAGCACTAAGAAAGAACGCACTGCCGTCCCTCATTTCCATTGCATTGTTTTCCTAAAGTTGCGGTCGCATGATATATTATTGACTTTCGGATCGTTCATCTGGATAAAGACCGCTACTACGTGCCACCACATTCACGATATGTGATTAATTGATTAACTCCTAGCATTAGCTGTGGCTCTCGCCAGTTCAGCCAACGGCAAGCAAATGCTTTTCTTCTTTTTTTTTCCTTTTTAAACGCTAACGGGTGGACAACGGACAATCACAAACACAATAATTTTAATCAAAAACCTCTCCTGATTTTATCCGTGTTTATCTATTTAAAAAAAATGGCACTATCCTTCTTAACTTTCGGCAAGTATTTTTATTATAATATTTTAGCACGTATGACGTTTTCTAATAGTTTGGTTGTTTACGTAGTCTATGTTACAACCACGCCTTGGCTACGTCATATTTCTGTGAAAAAAAGAATAACATACAAAATAAAAAGGGGTAAAAGTCATCCGGTTAATTTAAGCTCGTAAAAACGTTTCTTGAGAAGAAACTCATCTGCGTAATTATGAAACTGAATTTATCCATAAATCATTGCTGCGGGTTGAGGACACATTGTGGACATTTTGGGGTTAGAGCAGTGGCACCAGAATCTCGAAAGGTTGCGTCAGCAGTTTGTTTTAAAGGGACGAGAGAGCAGAATGGGTTGCATGATAATAAATACTCCGTGAGGTTTTCCGTTTACGCACAGGGCGCAACTAAAAAAAAAAAAGAAAAAGAAATGCACGAAAGCGGATATGCCCCCACGTGCGCGTTATTGGACGTACAAACTTGGCCGTTTTTGTGTTTGTTGTTTTTCCTATTGTTGGCTGTCGCTCTTACTTTGAACTCTCTAAGCGTGGAAGTGCACGTTCTGTAGCGGGGAAATTTAGGTCGTTGGACCTGGCGTCATATGACCCACACCAATTGAATTTTCTCGCCAAATTTAGAGAAATATTTGACGTGTCGTGACAATAGTTTCCCCTCTTAATTTCGGGGGTATTTCGACATGATGGTACTTCGTGAAGGTCCCTAGTCGCGGTTTTCTATTGGAATTCGGCCGATAAAGCACATTCTGTATTAAAACGGGTAGGAGTTATTCGGGTCGTCAGAGCTTCTAAGAAACCTCTCGCAAAGCGCAATTTATTCGTGACTATATGAAACTTAAATGTGTGCATTCAACATTGCTGGGGTTAAAAACATTACATGGACATTTTTGGCTTAGTGGAGTGGCACCGTGATCTCGGAAGTTGGCGTCAGTGATTCGTGCTAAAGTGACAGGGAGGAAAACAGGGTGGATGATGATACGTTGTAACATTTTATGTTAATGCACGGGACTTCGCATGAAAATGCACAAGTGCGGATACACTCGCACGTGCGCACAATCGGACGTACATACTTTTCAGTTTTTAGTGCATTTAGTTTTTCTGATTTCGGGTGTTCGCTCTCACTGCGAAATACTGTAAGACTGGCAGCCAAATTAGAAGTGGATCAATTGACGCGACGCGACCTGAGGTTAGTTAACCTATAATTGAATTCAGTGCTCCCGCCGAATTCAGAGGGAAATTTCATGTCACGCGACCCACATGTCAATTCAGTTTCACCGCGAGAATTAGCGGGGAAAGTTGGCGTGGCGTGATCTTCACACCACTCAAGTTTCCCCACTATACCTGTTTTCACCTCAAGAACCGTAGGAAAAAAAGTCCGGCTTCTCGCGGATGATTACTAATTTTCACCTTTAGGTGGAGACTTAAGATATATTTAGTAGCATTTTGGAGTGGATACACGTTATCTTATCAAGGAGTACACGTTTCAAACGCCAAAAGCATCGCCTGTGCCTCCGACAACCAAGTCTGGTGAGAACTATTTCGCGCGGCGTATGAACAATGCGCAAAACTTACTGTTTTCTTGAGGGGAAAACGGGTATAAATTCAACGGAAAAATCGACATCACGTGACCTATACACCAATTGAGTTTTCCCATTAAATTTGGCGGAAATATTGACATCAGATGACCTAATCATTAATCAAGTTTCACCAGTAAATTTAGAGGTATATTCACTCTGCATGTCCTGACATCACGTGACATAAACTCTCCAGCTAAATTTGGCACAAAAAAATTAGTGAACAACGTTGTTTTTATTTGCCAATGCCCGAAACGGTTATTCATTGTCTTCTAAACGAATTGAAACAATCAATCCTTCAATATTGCATGTTATGTATTTTAGAACTCTAAAAAAGATTGCTGCCAATCTTTTTTTTTTAATCTCTACGTTAAGAAGACTTTGAAAAAAACAAAATGATGCCGACCTCCCTGCTGTCGCTACGCTGATTCTCTATCAAATCCATTAGCATAGGCGCAGGCATCCTACTCAGCAAAAGATAGGAATTACAAACTCGCAACGGTCCGCATTGTGTTGTGTTCCGAGAGCCAGTTTGTACTCTCGGACGTCGGCAGTCTCGGATGCAGCCACTAGAGCTTCATCCATCCCACGCTCCCGCGGCGCGTCATTGGAAGCGTTCAGTAGCGGCTTCAGGAGTCAAGGAGTCAGCGCTCCTTCCACTAGACGGCAAAAACCGACTTCCGGTGCACATACTCAGAGTTTTAGGAGTCAGGCTCTCATCCACCGTCGCCGGAGATGGTGCATGAGGAGTGAAAGGAGTGCAGCATGACGTAATTCCGGATCGCTGACAAAGTTCCGGCGCTAAAAGATAAAAGAACAAACAAAATGGCGGGATAAGCTGCGTTGGTTCTGTCCCGGGTGTGCGGTTTGCTCGCGTTTGTTACAGAAAAGTGCTCAAGGTAGGACGAATAACGCGTTCGAATTTCTTTTTCAGGTAACGTTCTTTTCGGAAAATGCATTGGACCGTATTTTGTTTGGTTTGAATATGCTAATAAACAACGTAAACGTTCATTTGACTTCGTTTCTCGATCGCCGTTGTGCGCGAACTCGGTGAATAGCGACGCTAGTCCTGTCCGCGCTGAACAGAGCAAGGCAAGGGATGAACGCGACTTTCATAGCCGGTTGGACACTCACGCAGAGCATGATCCCGAATAATGTTTTGTTTGCGTAGCTAAATCGGGGTGTACGTTGGCTGACGCTCGCTTCGGCCAACAAAACCTTGATCGCCGAGCGTGGCCGAACTTCTCGTGTGTATACGAATACATTTTATAGGAAGTTCATAACGAAGGGCAGAACAAACGTATGACCCTATAAAAGTATCGCAACCGGCGGCGAAGATTCGCTGAGCTCCATATTTTGCGTGTGCTGACGACGTTTTTGTCGGTTTTTATAACGGAAGCAGCCTTTACACCGCCCTGCGAAGGGGTCGATCGCGTTGGATCGCTTCGAACAGCAGCGCTGAGGTGTACAGTCACTCGCTTTTTCTTTAACGACCTTGTCAAGACTTCTTCAACCCCGGCGTCAAATAAAAGCGATCGTGCTCGGCATCGTTACTGCTTCCAGTTTATTCGGAGACCGTCTGGCACAGGGGAGGAAGCAGATATTGCGTAAAAGCATGCTGAGGAGCCGCGTTTTTTTTTGTTTTTTTTTTGTGCCGTTCAGTAGGCGCTCCGAAGACTCCAACTCGAGTTACTCCGTTCGGAGCTGAGGGAGCAGCTACTGAACGCGCCCATTGGAAGCGTTCCAGAAGACTCCTTCCCTTTTGTACGAGGGAAAGTGGCCGTAACGAGCGCAGCGCCGCGGCCCACGAAACCAGTCCTTTCCAGTCCAGTCCCGTCCAAACCAAACCATACCACGATCGTCCAAACAAAAGACGACTGCATGCACCAAAGCAATAAACGCTAACGCATTAAAAAAAACACAAAAAAGCAAGCGAACTCATAAAGCTTTACCGTGGCGTAGGTTCGTGAGTGTCGCAGTGCTACTCCCTCAAAAGGTACAACGTTTACAAACTGCACACGATACGAGTCGCACGGTCGCCTCGTGTGTGGTTCACACGTGGCCCTCGTTAAAGTTTTATACACTTGATGACCGCCGACAAACCTCGATCCGTGCGTGAGAGTTGAGCACTTTCGCCTGGCCCCTTCCGGTGATCGCAACGGAAACAGAGGGAGCGTTGGACGAAAGTCATTGTACTCCTGCAAGGAGACCCCTACCGTGTGCCCTGACCCAGAGCTGTGCTCAATACACGTAGAATAAACGAATCACTGGCAGGTGAAGAAACTCATAGCGTGCACAGAGTCACATGCATCTCGTTATCGCTCAGCGTCCAATCAGATTGCGGCATTAGCTCGATGAGGACCTCGAAGAACCAATCACAAAGCGAGAAGTATGATCCTTAGCCACGCCATCCGTTCTACAGATTAAACCATGGTGTCTGATTAAAAGGGCGGTGCGACAATACGCTTAAAACGTTTATTTTTTATTTTTTATTTTACACGAGCTTAACTGGCATATATACTTCATTGCCTCTTGTGTTGAACCGCAGCAGAAGGCTAGGGGCCTCCGCAGCCAATCAAGCGCCAATTTAGAAGTGACGTCACCTGGATCCTCGTGTGTGTTTATCAGTGCGCGAGTTAAAATGGCGCTGGTTGGAAGTCCGGCGTGGAAGCGCTGCGCATCATGACACGAATTTGTCTGCTGTGCTCGGTTCGCTACACGAGTTCAGGTATCTTTGGGGATGGTGGCTGGAACCTCGTGACGTACCGAGTTTGACGCCCAGCTGTGAAGTCTCCATTTTGTGAGTGGGATCGGCGGGATGACACAGTACGCTATCACAGAAGCCTTGCACATCAAGCGGAAGCAGAGTCCACGGAAACTTTTCGCTTCCCTTCTCGTGCCGCACGGAATACTGAGAGATTTTGCCGTCGCGCAAGGGACCAGGTGGGCCCCTACAATGGAACGTCGACTCCAACTTAACCCCCTTGCGAAATCTCTCCCCTGTATGAACCCGCAGGCCAAGGCTCGTGTGTCGGATTTTAAGGGGCCGATGCCGACTAGTAACACTACACTAGAGGGAGCTGTTGTGAAGGCTTGCTGCACTGACGAATAAACGTATTTTTGCTGGCGACACAAGACATGCTGCCAATAACACGTTTTTATGGGTTCAGCACAGCTCAGACGTTCTTGGAACGATCGTTCAGTACGACTCGCTCGGAGGCTCAGAACGAAGTTTGTAGTACACGTTGACCACAATTTGCTGCGCTTCTTTTCCAAACGCGGATTTTTTTTTTTTTTTTTTTACAGGGAAGTTGTTTATGGTTAGGGTTTTGCGGAACTTTTGTGTGCAGTGACTAAAAAACTCTACGCGCGCAACGCCCAACGCGCCGCACGCGCACGCCTTCCCTGGAACTAAAAATTCGAAGTAAATAACCAAAATAAAGTGTTGACGAACGCGCGTGCAAGAGGCCATAAAGGCTTCTGATTTACAACAGTTACTGCTGCAGACCCCTGCACGTGCGGTGCGCGGAACACCATTCCCTGCATTCTCTTCGATGCTTGGGTAATTTAGAAATGGGTCTATTAGCGGCGAGATGTTTTGGTGGCGCCCTCCTATAGGGAGTATTCACTGGCGGCCATAGCTGTGTGCATCACTGCTGAGCGCGTGCTGATGGCGAGCTTCCACAGTTCTTTTGTAACGTGCATTCCGCACCCTCAAGATTGTCGGTCTTAGCAGCCTATTAATGTGGGCTCGTTCAGAGCATGCGCTCTAGACATCACACACAAATATGGCGCCCAGTGAATACTCCTTATAGTTCCCTCTCATGACGTCATTACCTTGCAAACAACAAGTTTGATGGTGTTTCTAATTAGTATGGTGGAAGTCTGAAACCATTGCGCTCTGAAACCAACACTACCGACACCGCCAAAAATGAAGGTTTTCTATAATTCTTATTTCCGTTGATGAGAGCTCCTTTGCTGACGTCATAGTCAGCATTCGGCCAATCGTGGAAGGCCGACCACAGCGACGCTTTCGATCGCGCACGTCGCCAATTAGCGGCCAGATGTTTGGGTGGCGCCCTCCTGTGGTTACCTCTCGTGACGTCATTACCCTGTGAACAACAAGTTCGATGGTGTTTTAATTAGCATGGTGGAAGCTGGAAATCATTGCGCTTTTAGATCAATACTGCCAACACCATCAAAATCGAAGTTCTTACATTACTCTTATTTCCGTCGATGAGGAATCCTTTGCTGACGTCAAAGTCAGCATTCGGCCGATCGTGGAGAGCCGACCACCGCGACGCTTTCGATCGGTCACGTCGCCAATAGTTTGCAGAGAACAACTGTCGCATGTACGCGAATTCGGAAGCGCTGTGCGGGTGGTTAGGTTCGTAGCAGGACTGGCCCAGGACTAGCGTCCCACGCCTTCGGGAGCGCTGTGCGGGTGCTTGCGTTCGTAGCGTGCTTGGCCTAAGCCTAGCGTCCCACGTCAATTATGTTGCTTGATCTAGCATAATGTGTTCCTTTGGGGTATTTGCACTGAATAAAAATGTTTGTGCCCGCAAAAGCTGCCCCGCGGCTCTGGAAATTCTGCAAACGTTGTGATTGCAACCATGGTTTAATACTGAGAAGATACCTGCACAGGAAAGAATTAACGAGCCATTTAGCTGGAGGCAATCGGGCGTTCGGATCGCATCAATTTTGTCTATGTTCCCGTCATTTCGCTTCGAAAGGCAAGTAGCTCTGAAGTGTTGCAGTGCTCCTTGCCTACCAGAGCGAATATTTTACGCCGCGTTATAATTGTGCGTCATAATGCTCACCCACTTTGCTCGCGGATGCCATGTGAACAAAATTACAAGGACAGTAAACCTGGAAGGGCTACATATTCATTTTGTTGATTGTTGTTTTTCTCGATCTCTTATTACCGCTCATTGATAGACATTGTCAGACGCTTGTTGTGGACCGTGGCTTGTGCATGATGGTACGCCAGAACGTCGCCTTTATGGTCGCGTCTTTTGAGTCTTGCTGAAGTTTTTAGACGGGGGCAGAATAGCAGACGGACGAAGGCGAAAACGGACGCCGACGCGCAGATTTCACGTCCGTGTCTTACAAGCATTACAGACGACTATAGTCGGTAGTGAAATAGCAGACGATGTCGGAGACTGCCGCGCGTCTGCTCGCATGACTAGCAGACGGTGTCAGACGCCAGACTAGACGCACCGGGTGTTGCGAAAGGGAGACCCTAGACTGTCGAGCGTGTTCGGCCAAGCAGCCAAGTCAATCCAGTAGTAATGGGCGGGGCCGCTGATCTGTGGGCGGGGGCATCTCGCACCGTCACACACCCTGGAGCGCATGAATCGTCACCAGGCTGCGCTCGGATCAGGCTATAAAACTACAGCTTCTGTCGCGGGCACGCCAGGGGGCGCGGGAACTATGTAATGGCTACCACGCCCGACCCTGCCATGTTTACCCTTTTCCAGGTTTGTAAACACTATTCCTCGCATTATAAGAAATCTAACAACCTGTGTTCTGTAGTGCTCCCGTATACCAGGATGCTTTATTGCATAATTCGTGTTTCAACTATTGTTACTGCTATCTGGTGACATTGAGTCCGATTCCCGTCCCGATGAGGAACCTCAACTAATGGACTTACTAATCCTTCTACAAAAACGCCATGCAAATTCTTCCAAACTTGAGCAAGGTCAGAAAGCAATCCAGTCCGACGTTAGAACTCTCCTTGATAAGCAAACTCAGCTAGAAAGATCCTTCTCTGCCATGAACCAGATAATTGTAACGATTGAAACTGAGCTTCAATCACTTCCTGAGACAATGGCCGAAGTGTGCAGCGTCAGAAATGCGCTCACGGAACAGGCCGCAGTAACTGCCTCATTGACGTCTTGGGGGGACGATTTAGAAGACTGTTGCTGTCATTGTAACCAGCTGTTCCGTGGCAATCACGACGTACGCGCTGAATCATGGTCATCATCGGAACAAAAAGTGCTTAAATTCACCGAAGAGTGTCTTGGTATCACCTTAGCAAGTCCTGATATTGAGCGAGCGCATAGAAGGGGTACATTTCAAGAGGGAAGAAATTCGCCTATAGTAACTTGTTTTTCCTTTTTTTAAACTAAACACCACTTACTGCAGTGTAGTTTTCGCCTGAGGGGAAGTTTGTTTTCAGTATCAGGAGACTTTTGTGAAAATACCCGTATTGCGCGCCACAACCTGGTCACTTTTGCGAAGCAGCAATCTTTGCTTTCTAGCTTCGGCTGGACAAGCTTCACATTGGCCCAAGGACATTCATGTGATAGCCTACCACAGGCTGTAAAAGAGCTCGCGAAATAGAGGAGGACGTGGGGAACGTTCCAACTCATGGAACCGGATTGCAGAGCATGATTAGTGTCTTATATGCAAATACACCTAGCGTCTTGCCCAAGCGTGACGCTTTGTCATCGTTGATCTCCACATGTGACGCTGATTTTGTTCTTATTTCGGAGACGTGGCTTCATTCTGATATTTATGATAGTAAAATAATGACAGATCATCACCATTCTCATGCGTATCGGTGTGAGAGAATGGACCGCCGGGGCGGCGGCCATCTTATCGCTGTTAACAAAAGTATTTCAAGTCGGAGTGTGTTAGCTTCCAGTGCTCTAGAGGTCGTCTCGGTTTTCGTGAATAGCTATTTCGGATCGTTTTTTTATTGTGGCGTGTTATAGTCCTCCTAGCGCTTCACCTGGTTTTAATCATCTTCTTCGTAATCACTTGTCCATGGTGGCGTTCCATCACACTGGTAAACCTCTTTTTATGTTCGGTGATTTTAACCTACCAGGCATAGACTGGACAGCATCGGCTCCTACTTATTTAGGCGGCACGAATGTTAGCAACGATTTCGTAGACGTGGATTTCTTTCAATCTAACCCCATTAGTTTCTTTCCTTTCCAGAGTCGCCGACATTAGCTCTAATGTTCTTGATTTGGTACCTACTATTGACCCTTATTTAATTAATTCGCAGTCTCGTCTAGATGTCGTAAGCGATCACAAAGCACTTCATTGCTTTATTGATATTAAGCCGCCAAAACCAGTGCCCATTAGCAAAAAAGAAACGGTTGTTTCATAACCCTTATGAAACAACCGTCTCTTTTGTTGTTAATGGGCACTGGTTTTGGCTATTACATAGCCAAAACCATAGCTGGTATGACTATTACATAATAAATTCTCAGCTCTCGGGCTACTTTGCGACTTTCAAAGAGGGCTTTAATTATCATAATGTTAATGAAAATTGGCAAATGCTTGAAGACAAACTATGTGAACTTGTCAAACGTTACATCCTATGCACAGCTAATCGAGCTCTTACATCTAAACCATGGTTAAACCATTCACTTTGTCGCCTATCAAACAAAAAAGAAAAGGTTGTTTGGAAACGCTAAAAAGCTAAATACAATGGAAGCCTGGTTAAAGCATACTACATTCTCTCTCAGCACAAAGAAATGCTGAGAGAGAGTAAGCTGATATTTTTTCAGCACACTTTACCGAATATGTTTATAAACAACTCAATACTGGAACAACTCAATACTGGTTACTAATCAAAACCCCTCTTCAGACGTCAAGCTAGTTGATAGTTCTGGTGATCATATACTGATTGATGCGTGTGCCAATGTTTTAACACTGTACTTTCTCATGTCTTCACAGTATCCACGCCAATAACTGTGACTTTTTCGTAACTTTTAATATTTCCAATAGATCATAATGTTATAGACTTCGATACCTTAATCATCATTCTAGAATCACTCAAAATTTCATCATCGTGTGGAATAGACAATATCAATAACAAACTATTAATCAACACGAAACTTTCATCTGGACTGTTCCTAACTAAATATTTTCAGCAGTCCCTGGAAACAGTAACGGTACTCTCCGAATGGACAATTGGCAAGTTTATTCCAGTTCCCAAGTCCGGCAGTAAATCGTCTCCACTAAATTACTGCCCGATATCACTTACCTGCAGTTCCAGAAAGATCATAGAACATATAACCGACAAGCACCTTATTAACTTCCTGGACATCTGCAAGTTCTTCACCAACGCTCAGCATGGCTTCCGCAAACATCTTTCATGTGAGAATCCACTACTTCTTACTAATGAACGACCTGTTTAAAAATCTTGACTCTGGCTTTTCTACTCGCGCTTTTTTCCTTGACTTCGCTAAAGCATTCGACAAAGTCCCACATAATCGTAAATTGTTTAAGCTCTCTTCACTAAAAATAGGTCCCCACGTTTTAAGATTGATTGAATCTATCCTTACCCATCGCTCTCAATTTGTTTTAGCTGACAGCAGTGCTTCTTCCTTAGCTCACGTTTCTTCCGGCGTTCCGCAGGGACGCCGGAAGAAACGCCCTTGCTTTTTTTTAATTTATATTAACAACTTCCTTCTTCAACTCTTGTCGTCTATTCGCTTTTTTGCTGATGATTGTGTTATTTACCGGCTAACAAAAGGTCACAACGACCATCTTATTCTTTAGAATTATATTAACAAACGTACTGACTGCTGCCGTACATGGCAAATTTCTTTGAATGTTAAAAAGTGCATGCATCTATCCTTTGCGCGCTACTCGCGTCTGCCTATAACTACATTAGCACTTAACGGCATTGAACTTCAGACTCCTACATATTATAAATATCTAGGTGTGCACTATGCTGGAATGTTCATATTGATAAAACAATTTTCTCCGCGAATATCAATATGAACCTATCCTAGCTGGAATGTTCATATTGATAAAAAAATTTCTCAGCTAATCAATCATTTGGTTATATCCGTCGTAATTTTAAATTTGTTTCTTCTCACCTAAAACGAATTCCTTATTTCACTCTTGTTCGTCGTAAGCTACAATATGCTTCATCTATATGGCTCCCTCAATAATCAGGCCTAACTAAGGCAATCGAAGGGGTTCAAAATCGTACTGCGCGCTTTATCCTTTCCGACTACTTCTGTTTTTCAAGTGTCACTGCAATGAAATCACACCTGACCTTTCCCGATCTTTCCTTGCGTCGTAAAAGTTCCCGTATTTGCCTTCTCGGTGAAGTGTATTATTCCGCGCCTTTAAAAGAGACCCTTCTTAACCCTCCCAGGAATGTTTAAGCAAGACTCGACCACTCATGCAAGATTTCCGGGCACAAGACTACCTCTTACCGCATTCCAACATTCTCTCCTACCCGCTACCATTGTGGATTGGAACGGCCTTCTCGATAGCATCGTCACCGCCACCGATAACACCAAGTTTCGCCTCCCACTAACCACTCACACCCTCTGTAATGCCCCTCGGGGTCCTGAGGGTATTTGTGAATAAGTAAATCAAGGAATAAAAAGTTGTCGGTGTATTCATTGGCGCTTTCCTTTGACAGTGCTTTCAACCCGCACGTGATTTCCGCACTCCCGTTCACCCGTTTTGATGGCCTCCCTAACGCGCCGGTTAACGTTTCGCCGCGCAGGAATCTGACAGGAAGCTTAAAAGCTGATCCGTGACGCAGTTAGAATCAATTGTAAACAGCTTCATCCTACGTAGAAAGTCAGAACTAGGCGGAATGTGTTTTTCCCCTTCCGTGGACACGTGCGTATACATGTATGCTTGTAAGTGACGGTTATTCGCGCACACACACAAACACACACACACACACACACACACATGTGCATAGTATGTGTACGGACTGAGCACTATGCAATATTGTAGCGAAAGAGTCAGCGGAAAAAACCTGTCCTCTGAATTTAAAGGTTTCCGTGCGTTCCTTTCTTATTATTTTTTTGTTTTTAACGATTTCAAAAAGGCTGAAACCAGTCCGATAACAGATTGTGCGCTGGAACAATTCATTTACGAAAAATCCGCTGACCTCGATGCTGCGAAAAAGCGGGTGGCCCTGACGTGGAAAAAGAACAATAAACTGTTTTCCCGCGGAAGATGCGTACGTTTCGCGTGTGCTGAAGCCTAGTTTCAAATAAGCACGGCGTCTGCTGATGCACTGTTTGACTGCCGTCGACATTGCCTCGTTGTGACGCCGTAGAAACTAGAATTTATATCTGCGATGATACGAGCATGGGGCCTGGAACGCATCTTTGACTGGCCTGTTTAGCGTCCTACAAAGACAGAACCTGAGGGAGACGAGAAAAGAAGAGCGCGCGAGGGACGCCTGAACGCTGTGCGCTGACTGGAAGGATTAGTGGGTAAAGGCAGAGTCATAGGCTCCTATATACTGACAAAGCTTGGCAGATTGCCGCGAGAAGCGGCCGCCGCAATGGAAAAGGTGGAGCGGCAGACAACGGATGAGAAGAGAGCCACGTGACTGGCGCTCCGCTGCGGCGAGACGCCGAAACACACTTCTCCCGAGCGAACACGTGTGTTTCGGGTCCTCGCCGCTGCAAAAGCTGTGCACTGACGACCAGGTTCCCCGAGAAATGGCTCTATGATGCTCTGAGCTACCAGATCCTCGCGCTCCAAATCTGCGACCGGGCACTCTATGGCTCCGTCGCTGAATTTCCAGGCTTTGTGAATATAGAGGAGGCTATACCAGAGTGAACGCGAACGCCGTACGCCGGCGGTCCGCGTTCTTACGCGTTCGACGAGTGCAGCGGAGATTCTGCCCGCGCACCTCCTATGCATCGAAAATGGTACCGAAGTGGCAACTATCATGTCACACGAGCCGGCTATCATGCCGTCGAATGTCGCGACCCTGGTTGTTGTTTGACAGCACTGTGTTTGTGTCTGCGTTGTCGTCAGAACTATGTCCGTGACTTTCTTCATCTGGTCCTTTGTCCTTTGCGCTGTTTAAATTTTGAAATATGTCCTACCAACTGGCCCAAGCTTCAACTTTAGCTGTTCTTGGTCGTAGTGATACTGGTGAAAAAGGCGAGAGGGCTCGAGGATGGCCGTCGTCGAGGCATCCCATCTCTTGACTGCATTAGTTTCCATCGACTATCTAGCTGCAGGACTACTTGCAGCAGAACGGGTGTGAGATGCAAATACATCCGCTGTGCTGTGCCACCGCCAGCATAGCGACAGGCGACAGTATTATCTAGATAGGCTCTCAAGTAGGACAACGTCCGACGTCATCAGATGGAAACTGAGGGGCCGCAAATGAGGACTCGCTAAGCATACCAGTCAGAGACGCTCTCCAGGTACCATAAAAACGCAGCCAGAACAACCACGTATTCTCCCGTTGGTGGCAGTATAAAGTGATTTTGAGATCCACTTAATTAGCCTCAGGGGGCGGGTTCGAATCCCAGCCGACGTGCGCCCAATCTGACGGAAGCTTATTATGGGAAGCCGTCGTGTGACTGAGATTTCGGTTTCACGTCAAAGCAATCCCCGGTGGTCGAAATTCGTCCTCGGTCCTCCGCCGGGAAGTGCCAGATATCTAGATTGGCTTGGCACGTAAAACCCCAACTTTCAAGTTTGACTTAGTAATACCCCACTGTGACCGAAGAGACAAAAAGAAATGCGTCAGAGGTCGAGTAAAAGGTCGAGACATTTCGGCAGAGCTGACGGTATACTTGCGACACGTAGGTTACTAAGGTTAGGGTTGACCCTCCTTTCTTGTCTGCAGCTCGTTTCATAACTTTTGGGCCAACCACATATATGGGTTGGCCCAAGTTATAACGATTTAAAAAGTATAACTCGTACAATGCGTTTTTTTTTGTTTTTAAGATAGAGCTTAAGAGTTTGTTTCTATGTTGAATGAGTCAATCACCATTATATCATATATTTAACGGTAAAACAACATTGACTTTCGAAACAAAACATATTTAAACTTACAGGTGGTATCAACCAGGCCTTCAAGTAGGAAAGGTTTAAAATCAAAATGTCCTGAAATATCTATTACATCGTAAGGGCCTTTCTTTACGATTGTAGCGCGAACAAGAGGAACACAGTCCACGGGTCATAAAGCAGGAAAACAACTTTACGCTTAAAGGGTTTGATTTTAATCTTTCACTGAAGGATGAGAATCGGGTAGTTTATTTTCTTTTCGTCTTTAGCGTCTTCATCTAGAGGAAAAGAAAGGACAACGGTGAGGGAAAGCCCCCATTTCCACGTCTCCAAGAAAATGTATACCGCCTGGCCGTAATCGTCACTCTACCCCAGTCACGCTCTGTCCGTCCCACTAAGGCGAATCACGCGCGCTCACGCCGAAGTCGTCCTTGCCCTCATCTTGGCGTTCACTCGGCCACTTGTCCTATCGGAAATATCGACTCGGGCGACGGAGTTGCGAAACCTTCAGCCTCGCTCATTCGTAAGAAACCGCTACTCATATACCAGGGTGCCTGGGCGCGTCTTTGACTGGCGTGTTTAGCGTCCTACGCGGGCAGAAACTGAGGGAGAGGAGGAGACGAGAGCGCGTGGGAACGTCACAACACCAAGCAACGGTTGGAATGATTGGTGGGAACACGCAAAGTTATTGCGGCCTGTGTCTCCACTGCACTCGTCGAACGCGTTAGAACGCGTAACTCCGGCGTTTGGCGTTCGTGTTCGTACGCGTTCCCGTGTACGCGTACGCTTTTCCGTGCTCTTCCGTGCTGCTCACAAACGCCACAAAAAAAAACACAACAAAAAGGTGAAAGTACTACAGTACGTATCATTTTACGAGACGTTGAAGCCGCGAGCCGGACTTTTATTTCGTCGAGTTAGCTCTTGTTTTGTTTCAGACACTTTGCAACCGCGCTGGGACAAACAATATAACAGTCGCTCGTATATGACCGTGCTTGACCGGATGCTACAAGCGCAGCGTTTATGGTCGCGTCTTGCGAACGCTCAAAGCGCCGGTTTCTGCCAGCGTTACGTTGCCGCGTCTTGCGGACGCGGCAACGTCCGCAAGACGCCAAGAGAGAGAGGGAGAGAGGGGCCTACACCGCCAGTGAATCGCGGTCAAAAAGTGGAAACATGTGGCGTCGCGAGAGCCGGCGTGAAGGCTGTCGGATGCCACGATCCTGTCGCGGTCGGTCGCAGACGTTCCGGCGAGAAAGACGAGCAGTCGTCGGAGCGTCCCAAATCGTAGCTCCTGGACCTTCCGTGGACCGTCGAGCTTTAGAGCGATCCGAAGGCAGAACAGACGTTTGGTCGCGTCCACTTCCGCCGTTTTGCAGCCGCCGGGATCGCGGAAGGCGGCAGCATGAAACTTCCAAGACGTCAGCAGCCGTGAATTGAGGAACCACAAATAAGAACGCGGCAAACACGCCACCCTGAGAACCGCTCCGGGCACCATGCTCGTATAGGGAGTGCTTCGAAATTAAAATAAACACCTCGCATTCACCTACGTCCGTGCGGTCGCGCCAAACCTCGCACGCTCACGTGTGCGGGTACGAGAGCGAAAACGAGCATAAATAGACGCATACTTCGGCACACGCGTGCACTACAAGTTGGTTCAGACCCTAGCCTCCTCTACACTCACAAAGCCTGGTAGTTCGACGACGGAGCCATGGAGTGCCCGGTCGCAGATTTGGAGCGCGAGGATCTGGTAGCATAGAGCATCAAAGGGTAATTTTTCGGGGAACCTGGACGTCAGCCCACAGCTTTAGCAGCGGCGAGGACCCAAAACACACTTGTTCGCTTGGGAGAATTGTTTTGCTGCGTCTCGCCGCAGCGGGGCGCCAGTCAAGTGGCTCTTTTCTCATCCGTTGTCTGCCGCTCCACCTTTTCCATTTCGGCGGCCGCTTCTCGTGGCCATCTGCCAGGCTTTGTCAGTATATAGGACGCTATGACTTGAGACATTTGATTGTGACAGAATGCGTTTCGACCGCATATCACTGCGTACGACCAGAGATGGCAAAATCACTTTCAATATGCAATTAAATTACATTAATAATTACTTCTCTGAAAACTGCAAAAATCTAAAAAATTGGGTTGTGGGGATATTTATACAGCGTGTAGTTGGTCAGCCATTTTTAAAGTTGCGACGAGTCACTCGCTGTAGATGAGCAATTTGGCCAGTGCGGTACAACCGCTAGCCTGGGGTCTTTAACGTGCACTACGCAGTAGTGATACACGACCGCACGCCGGTACGATGCTCATCCAGATCGAAACGGGCAGGGGTGGGGCTCGAACCCAGGATCCCTGAGTTCAGCAGCGCGAGCTTTCGCTCCACGCGCGTCGAGCTGGGTGTGCGCTTTAGCCCACTCGGCCACCGATCTTTTTTTTTTCCTTTATTGCATGGTTGTTACAGCAACATTCATGTCATTCTAATGGCGCTGTACAGTTCTTTTGCACAGAGTATTAAAAATCACGCATTTCGAGGAGTGACTTTAAAATACTAGTCCACTCCGGTTCAGGATCACAGTTCAAATACACACTCTGTACTTGTTTTACAAGGTTGAAGAAATATATCCGCACTTCTTTTGCGTCGAGGTCAGCATGTCGAACAGCCATACGTGATCTCCAAATGCTGCACAAAGCTAACAACATAATCATGTCATAAGGAACTTCATTATCATTATCCACAGTAAGGAAACGTATCCCTCCCTGCAAAAATCTATTAAATTACATTGTACATTATCGCAGACTAAAAGTAAAAAACTATCGCAGACTAAAAAACGCGCATATTTACAAACCCAGATTGTCCCGCTGACCCGCAAGAAGCTCTTTGCTGCTAAAAACATTCATCGCGAGGCTCCACGGGGGTCAACGCAACGCGATTTCCATGGCACGAAGGCTCTGAGGACGCCGCCAGAGGCGACAACCCTCTAACTAAGTGGGGGTTGGCAGCGGAGTCGGCAACTGTCAGGCAGTGGGGTGACTGTTGCTAGCGAGGCCCATAACCAGAGGCGACAGGTGCGATGAAACGTCTCCTGCGGCAAGACACGAAAGATAATGAACAGATCGTGACTCACTCAGGTTTCCGGGCTGGCTCTTGGACGTGGTTCCCGAATCCGGGCACCGATGTGATTCGCATCATGGCGGCTCACAAAGGAAGCCGGCCTCCCCAAGGGAAGCTCCGCCATCTTGGCATGGCGCGGCGGAGCAGTGCCACGACAACAATAGGTGCCATGGCCCCACGTTTGGCGCCATTTTGTGGGAATAAAAAGGGAGGGAGAATTACACACCTTTACGTCTGTACGTCCGGGGGCCGATACTCAAAGGGGAATCCGATGCCCGTCCCACCGCGCGGCCGACGGCTACTACCAGCGAGGGCGGTCGCCGCGCTGGGTTGAGCCAACGCCATGCCAACAACGATGATACCGGTATCCAACAGCGTTTCTTGAGTACCAGGGGTTCCCAACAAGACACTGCGGTCAAGCGAGCCGTGGGCACAGGGTGTGCCCGCAGCGCCCGCCGACCTGAGAGCCAAAGGGGTAATTACGAGCGGAGTCATCGCCGGTCGGACGAGCTCACGCCGCTACCCGTCGTCGCAGGAGTTCGGGGACAGGGCTCTCGGCAGACGGACGTCCACAGGTAGTGGGGACGCCGACTGTCAGAGCCAGGGGAATCACTATAGTCGGTTACAAGTTAAGAAGGTAGGAGAAGCTCCTCCCACAAGCGTGATGCGCCGGTTTCAAATCCCTCCGCAGTCGAAAGAAGAGTTCACTGGAAACGCTCCTTGTTCCGCTTCAATGGATAGATATTGGCTACAGAGTGATGCCAACTTGTCTCCGACCCCCACTTTTTAAGAAAGCGACATTTGGATTCATCGGAGAGGAAACCGAGCCCCTGAAAGCAGCCTTTGTATTCATCAGAGGGGAAGCTAATCCCCGAAAGTCGTCTTTGTTTCCATCGGAAGGGGGAAAACTCTAATCTCCCTCTCGTGGCTTCCACAATGCTAAGTCAAAGTCGAAAGATAAAGTAAATATGTACAGAAAGGCAAGACCCTCCTCGCGCGTTGGCCGCAACGTCACGGAAACGATGGGACGCTATTGAATGCGGAGGTGGCGGAGGGATATATGGTTCCCTTTGAGGGGCATTTGCCGCTACCTTCTTGACTTGTAACCAGACTTGGAAGTAATCCGTTACAAGTAACGGGATTACTTGTAATTAATTACTTTTCTTGTAATTTAGTAATTAATCCGTTACTTTTTTGAAAATGTAATTTGTAATGTAATCTCATTACTTTTTTCAGTAACGGATTACTGAAATTACTCGTTACAATTCTTCCGTCCCGCCAAAGAGAGAAATAGAGTGGAAGAAGGGCGATGCAACGGCCTTCGCGCTTTTAGCATGGTAACACAAGACTCTGGTGAGGTGCTGGTGAGGGAAAGGAATTCACGGAAAGCACGACAGCCCAGCCAGAGACCGTTTCTCGACTCGTTCGTACGGTCAGCCAGGCTGGGAGGATTCGACACTCTACAGAAAGGCAACAGGCTTCGACTTCTTGGAAAACGAACGGACTGCTTCGAGCTTACAAAAGAGCAGAAAATGAATGGACCATAAAACCGTGGCGTGGGGTTCGTGTCGAGTGGGACCGTGGACAGAGTGACCGTGGTGCATACGTCCGCTCCCTTCCTCTCCCCCCCCCCCTCCTCTACCCTCCTTCTTCCCTCCCCACTCCTCCGCGCCTTGTTCCCCCAAAACATTTTTTTCTTTTAAACGAAACCGTGCTTTGCTTGTTGATGTTTCCGCCTATACACACGCTCACCCCGCAAACAGAGAGGCAGCTCTAATGAGACCTCGACCCTGCTCATCCTTGACAGCGTTGTGAAAGCTGAATACTGGCTGGGCCAACCAGCTATGTGGCTCCTGTCGCTTGACTTTACACTAGCGGATGCGTAGGGCAAAAACATGAGGGATGCGATGGCGGCAGTTCATTGGAACAAAGAAAAATCTAGCATCAACCCTGCTGTCAGTTTAAACAGTAACTTTCGACAGCAGGGATTGCTGGTCGGGGAGCACAACTAAACGGCTTGGGACATCCAAGCTGAGCCCGTATTCTTAGAAACGAGAATGCTAGGGTTCTCGTCAGCGGATTGGGCCTGCGGGAACTTAGACCGAAATTTTAGGGAAAGGAAACATAGCCCGAGTTTTCTGAGAATAAACGGTGACTCACTTGGACACTGGAGTTGTGAAGCCGCTTGTAAACGCGTGAAAGACATGGAAGCGCGCTGTTCACTGAAAATTGGGCTTTTTTAATCATTTCTAGACGGGAAAGTCAGTTCAGCTGAGAGATTGTGCATTAATATTTCGTGTGACGACTTGGTTTTGATAAGTTTGGTGATCAAGAAAGAAGATCAAGTGGGCCCCATTCGGTCGGTTAACAACCTTCATCAAGGAGGAGTCTTTGAAATCTACCCAGACGCAAGTACCGCATCTTGGTCTCACAGCCAGTCCGTTTTAGTAGGTAAACCAGCCCCTATTTAGGCAACATGCAGCAAACATGGAAAAACCATATCTTCGGGGAAATCATGTTTTGAAGCTCGCCGACGCCAAGCTCGGATTAATTCGAATGGTGTGCGTGCCTCCACCGCCCGAGTGCATTCGTCGCATGTTCATGGGATTTAGTTCTATCCCGTTTGGACAGCGCAAGGCTCGTTTATCTTGAGCACCTGTTCCAGTTCTTTAAAACTTTATAGATTCGTTCTCCTAAAATTATTCACCTAATATATTGGGTGAATATGTTTATTTTTGTTTTAATTTTGATGGGGCCCAAAATTTTCCCTTCTTTGGAGTAACGCAAAAGTAATCGAGTAAAGTAACGAAGTAATTAATCGATTACTTTTTACGGAGAGTAATTTGTAACGGTAATCCATTACTTTTTAGGCCAAGTAATTGTAACTGTAATTAATTACTTTTTTGAACTAACGGGCACAAGTCTGCTTGTAACCTACTATAGCGTGGAGTCATCGCCGGTCGGACGAGCTCGCGCCGCGACTCGACCCGTCGCCCGGAGTCCAATCCAGGACTCTCCGACCACACGGCCGTCCACTCGGAGGGCAGGCCCGACTCTCTCCCGGTCGGTCGTCTTCGAAAACGGGAGACGCGCGGAGGCGCGGAGGAGTGCGAGAGAGTAGAACAGCATGGTGACGTAGTCTCTCCAACACGATACGGAGCGACCAGTCCGCGGCGTATGCCTTCTCGGGGAGGGGAACTAGTGGCTCCCACAAAGCTTAAGGCCCGTTCACACAGTTGCGTTCGGAGCGACCACTACGAACGAATGCAACCGGTTGGAACGACGAGTTGCCATAGCAACGAAGCGCCAAACGGTCGTTCCGTACGTGTTCGTTCAGAACGCAAGGAGTTGAGCCGGGCTGAACTTTTTCGTTACGTTCGGGAACGACGGGAGCGACAGACCAATCGCAAGTCGAGGAGAGCTCGGTCGCGCGCGTTGCATGCCGGTCGCGGGCCGGCTCCTTCTATTTGCAAACATGGCGTCGGTGGTGATCGTCGGCGTGGACGGCTTTGTGGAAGCTCATCGTTCCCCGTAAAAGCGCTATCCTTGACTGTGAATTTTCGTCGTGTTTCGCTATGATAACCCAGCACCTACTAGAAGGGAAGATCCACCTACTCGTGCGGCGATCTCGTGGCGGCACTCTCAAGACAGCAGAAACGCCCATGCCGTCGTGTTTGTTTACTTCGACTACAGTGGTGCTTTCTAAGCATTCGTGTCCTCGAACATCGCCCGGATTTCTTTTTTGGCGTATTTTATGCATGTGCTCAAGTTCAAGGTATTACTGGTGCGTACCGTATAAAGGATGCGAATTTTCACGCGTTTTCATCACCCGAGAAAGGTGATTAGTGTTAGCAATCCTGAACGCTCGCAACGTCTATCTGATCACGAGATTATATTTCTACGTTTCTGTATCGCTGCTAAAATTACATCGTCTTTTATGATCGTAGAAGAGGCGTGTGGCGAGATTTGTACTGTTGGCAAAGTCGCGTGTTAAAGTTGTGATTGTGCAAGACGGCGTACTGCATCTTTTTCTTTTTTTTAATGTACTACCCTGCAAGCGTATCCTGAACAAAAAAAAATAGAGTTTAAGGTCATAGAAGACGGTCTGTCTATTATCTGTTACGCAAATGAGTGGCAGCGCGTCCCCTTCTTTTTAGAGGCACCGCTGAAACAGCTGACGGCGGCGGAGAGGCGGTCGCCGTGCTGCCGACCCGCGGCGCTTGTGTCAGTGGTTGCTGGAGAGTACGCGCGGCGCAGAGCGGTCGCTCTGGTCACAACGGACGCAGTCGTGAATAACGGGTTCGTTTCAGATGTATGAACCAGCCTTTACACAGCTATTGTATGCGCACAGCAGATCTTCGTGACTGTACGCCGTAGCCGACACATCCGGCTGTTCCGGTGAGGATTTCGCGTCGGGCTGGAAACCGTCCGCCATGTTTGTAAGCGTAGCTCGGTTGCTTACTATTGGCTAGGAGCAAGAGCTGAAGCTCGTTTCTCATTGGCTGTTGATTCGTTTGGTTGCATGCGGTTCCATGTGTGTGTACACGTCGCGTACAGTTGTCGTTGAAGTCGCAGCGGTTGCATTCGTTCGTAAGCATAGTTGTCGCTCCGAACGCAAGTGTGTGAACGGGCCTTTACGGTTGGATCTTGCTTGAAAAAAGGTAAGAAGGCTGGGGATCCATTTGTCCTGTCATCCCGAGTTTTAAAATGTGTTGACCTCATTGGTGGCGTGCCCTTCACCTTTTAGCCTATAAGCCGTTCATTCCTGAGCTGACATCGCGGAGGAAGCTACGCGTTTGTTGGAGCACTCACACGCCTATCTTTCGCCACGTAACCACGCTCTCGTTCATATCCACGCGCAGAGAAAGGGACGGGTCAGGTGATCAAAGAAGGTGGTTGATTGGTTCTGGTGAACTCGTTGCTCACGGCGTCACGTGATGACGTGACGCCGTGAATCTGTCTTGCCTGGAGTTCGTGCGTCATGGCCTTGCAGCGATGTCTTTACATGTAAGATTTTCTCCTTCACCTTTCCAGCCCGCCTTTGTGCCTCTGTCAAGTTGTTTGTAGGAGACTGCGCGCAAATGGCCGTTTTTTTTAGTTTTTTTTTTTGTTCTGGTGTTTTTTTTACGACATTTCACCCTGCAAAATAATTTTTCTCGTTTTTTTTAAAGCTTGCAAACGAACTTCCTCATTTGGGACAAAAGTAATTTTAAAATTAATAAGCAATTTTCTCGAAATTACTGCCTGAGGGTGATTCCTTGCATTACGAAATTCACAGCCTAGAAAAGTAATTCATAACTGGCGCCATCTATCAGAGAGCAGTGGGCCGTTTTCGGTCTACGCATATTTCCTTAGAATATGCGCAGCCCTACATTTTTGAGGCTAAAAATAATCCTCAAAATGTTATATACGTAATAGTGCGAAACCTTTAGTCTGGCACAAGACCGCGGAAGTGCTGTTTGCACACTGGCGCCACCACGTTTCAAGTAGGCGCAACGCGTCGTAGTCGAACACAACGAGTAGGAAAGCGGTCGGTCGCTCAAACGCAAATGTCTGAATCAGCCTTAACAACACACACGCGTGCGCGCGCGCGCACACACATATTTTTTTTTTTATCTGAGCAGGTTTGATTAAACAAAGCCATGAAAGCTGCACTAATGCGGTTTGTGCAAGTGAGTTATACAGCCAGGGACAACGTTACTGGAGCAAACTCAGTTGCGCAGCTCCATATTCTCGCCTGCAAAGGCGAGTGACCCAGGTGGCGGTCACGAGAACTAGCGGCGCTGCAGTCGGATCTTGCTTTCCTGTCTCGCGCGTTGTCTGCTACCACTGTGTTGAGAGATTCCGTTTCTTTTTTTATTTTCTTCCTTTTTTTTACTTCCATTTGTATAAAGCAAAAATAAAGATGATGAAATCAAGTGTAATACACCACAGAGATCAGAGTCAGAGCATTGTGAGTGTTCTTTCTTTGAGTGTTTGAAATTTATTTTTGTATGCGTCTGTTTCCTTGCGCTGTGAAGTGTTAGTATAAATCAACAACTCGCCCAAGCTTAAGTATTGCTATTCAAACTTGGCGGGCTAGACAATCCGGAAGCAAGACTCGACTGCAGCGCTGCTAGTTCTCGTGACCGCCACTGAGCCCACGTCGCTATGGTGGCTGTAACGTCGCAGGCGGAGCTGTGAAACTGAGCCTGCTAGAGTGCGTTTATACACACGCGCGCTTTTGCTTGAGTGGTGACATCTCAGCCATTTTTACGCCCAATCGCTTTTTATGCGTTTTGAAGTACGCGCAATCCGGTGTCAATTAGCTCGAGCGCGTAGCTTTGGCTAATGCAGAGACGCCATTTTAGCGCCCAAGTCACGCACCGAGTGCGCGAGAGCGTCACGCGCTAAACATTCAGTGCAACAATGGATGTCTTCACCCTGAGACAGACAGACATGTAGGCACCCTAGGAAAAGTGGCGCCATTCATTGTGCTGGAAATGATCGAGACACGTACCGCGCGCCACTTTTGGGAAGAACATGGCGTCCAAAATTTAGGTCAGTGCTGCGCTGTGCCGCCATGATCTTCCCGAGGGCTGCACGTTGCACGTGCCTCGTGCATCGACGCACCTTGCGCTACTTTTGAAACATGAAGGGGCTTTGGGTAGCCTTGCTCCTGCTGTACGAGTGGTAACTTTGGCTCTCCACCGTGCTTCTCCCGTGCTCCAGGTCTCTCATATTAGCGAACGTAGTACGTTTGAATGACGCGCATCAAGTTTATAATTAGAACCATATATCTATGTTCAATAATTAAAACATGAATTAAAATATTTTAGTTAATTAGCCAACGAATCGTTACGATTAGACCCCTGCGCTGTGTCGGCCTGGCTGTATAACTCACCTGCCCAAATCGCATTAGTGTAGCTTTCACGGCTTTTTCTAAAATAAATTTGTTAAGCTTTTAAAAGAAACACCTTGTATAGACACACACAGGCGTACACAGACACAGCATGCACACAAACACAGATACTCACGCACACAGATACACAGACTCAGACACTCACGCATTTGCACATAGGTGTGCGCACACACAGGTACACACACACATATACGCACGCGCAGATACACACAAAAGCACATAGATACACACAAAAGCACATAGCTACACACACAAATATATACACACACAAGGAAACGCAAACACGGCGCATATATAGACGCACACACAGATACACGCACACAGATATAAACACACATAGATGCGCGCACACACACATATACACACAAACACACACACACATTCATATGCATACACACTCATAGATACACATTTTGTCTAAACAAAAATACTGGCACCGATGCGCGCGCCCACTCAAAAGCACATAAGTATCTCACGCAAGCAGGCACACCAGCCCCCCCCCCCCCCATCATCAATGACGTAAATCCCTCGCGTACGAAAAAACTTGTCTTCACAAGGTCACAACACGACACAACCGATACACATTCATGAGAATAGAGATCGATCTTCCCCTGTGTGCGAAGAGAAAGGTCAGACCGTTGTCCCCGGCCCGCTCTGTCAGCGCGGCGCTCTGAATAGAAACCCGTTTCTGGACCGTACGCAACTTTATCTTTTTCTCTTCTTTTTTTTTCCGCGAACCTTTCAGTGTTTGAGCCGACAGCTGTCGAGCCCCCATTAGAATGTAGCCAGTCTCGCAATGCCCGGGTCCAACTGTACCGGCGAGGAGTGAAGTGGGTTCCATTACTGAAGCTTTCGGGGCGGAGGTTTGTGCTAGGGGAGGACCGGCACATCGAGCGGTTCAGTGGCTCGCTTAAGAACGCCGCTCGGAGCCAAACAGCACGTATGCGCAGCATACGTTTAGAACATCGTATCGCTATGGGTGCACTTGTTCCGTCACGATGCGCGCAAGTGCCCTCGCAGAAAGTGTTTTCGCTATACGGGGAGCGAGTGTTCTAATATACGTCTTTGGCGCATCGGAACGCAGAGATAAAGGGCGCACAGAGAACGCGCGATGACGAAGCAGCCAAGCTCGCGCATTGATTGGTCGAAATCGTGGGAAACAAACGCGCGTGGGCGTATTTGGTGGGGGGGGGAGAGAACAAACGCACGAGGTGTGGGCACTGCGAGAGCGCAGAAACCAAATTAGGAGGAGTGAAGTGACTGCGCATGGGCTGTACCGACAGCAGCGACACCGAGATGGCCTGACGTCAGTGAGTTCAGCTGGTCGATAGACTGCCTTTCACCGATGCTGGACCACAGCCGGCGCTAAGATTCGATGGAGCCAATTAGGCACCACCGAAAAACACATCGTCACGACCCTTGTCGTCTTTGTGGGCTCGCACTCACCGGTTACATCAATCACGGATAAAAACAAAAGCGTAGTAATTGCCTTCAATACTGCCATTCCAACGTGACCCCTAAAACCAATCCTTAAAAACTTATTTTACTGATTTTACGCGATTAGCCAACTTACCCTAAAGCACATCACCTCGTGTAATGCTTATACAGGGTGTCACAAAATAGAAAATTTACACGGTCTTTTTTACCGCAAAAATAAACTAGGCATCGCCGAACGCTCATTCTTCGCCCAAAGGTAGAGCTAGAGGTCACAACCAGATGCCAAATTTTTAGCCCGATCCGATAACTTAATCAAAAGTTATAAGTGATTTTCTGAAAATTTCAATGGGAAAATGGAGCCCATTTTTGCCCGTTTTCGGTTTCTGGTGCCATAGACCCCCATGTGTTTGAAAACTCCGTCGGCCGCCATTTACCCATTCAAATTTTCAGAAAATCACCTATAACTTTTGATTAAGTTATCGGATTGGGCTGAAACTTTGGCATCTGGTTGTGACCTCTAGCTCTACCTTTGGGCGGATAATGAGCGTTCGGCGATGCCTAGTTTATTTTTGCGGTAAAAAAGACCGCGTAAATTTTCTTTTGTGACACCCTGTACATCATACAAAAGACAGTCTGCTTGCAGATTGTCACGCGAGTCGCCGCTATACGTCTCTTCTTCGAATGCCGTGTGGCAACGAGTAAAAAGAGTAAACGTGGCCCGCGTGCATTCGAACCACTGATGTTACGGTGACTCGTGCTTGCACACTGTCTTTTGTATATAGTGTATGAGAGGTGTGACCCCAGCTTAACGGCAATCGTCTAACTCTTACCTCTTTATTGTTTTTATTTTTGAATCTGTTGGAATTCATACGGAGCACACTGTATGTACGGGTAGTAACTGAGGGAGACGGTGAGACGTGAGTGGGTGGGGACATCGGAACACCGAGCTGCCGTTGGAATGTTGAGTATAGGTACAGACGCAAAGCTAGCTTCCTCTGTCTCTACCCACAGTTCGAAATCGTCTGAACGCGAACCCGTACGTTGGCGTTCGACGTTGAAACTCTACATTGAAAATAAACGAAGGAAAACACTTTCAAATAAACGAGGAAACATTTTGCTTTTTCAGTTCCTGAATTTTTTTTGGTTTCCGTTAACTGAACATTTTCAAAGTTACAATGGTGTATTAAAGACTGCATGAAACTGGTAACTGAGATAAATACGCCAACTACTCGAATTATGTTGGTCAAGCGCACAACTTCGCATTGGTTGAGCATCAGCATCAGCGCTACGCCTTACGAAAGGTATGCTTAGACATTATTGTACATGGTTAAAATTGCGCACAAATATAAATGAACAGTGTAGAGAGAAGAGACAAGCGCGAACTCACTGCTCGATGTATTGAAGGAAGAAAAAGAACAGCCCACTGTATCAGCTCGAGCCGAGGACACACTCGCATGAGGGCCCCCAAGCAGGCGGAGGACACACACCATCAATCACACTCAAACGATTGTAGAAAGTCGATTTCCTTGGCGGTTAATGCCACAGAAGGATGGCTAAAACAACGCTCGCCTAGGCGGAGTATACTAAAAGCTTCAGAAATTTCCCAAGTGTGTTTTTCGTGGAATCTGCCAATTATCGAGATTTTTTGAAAAGATGGTGTACACTTACACGCTTGACAATGCACGGGTAGGTGACCCCTCACCGTAGAATTTAGAGAAAGATTGTGTAGCCTTAACCGGTCATTAATACACCGTCCTGTTTTTCCTACATAGGATCTACCACAGGAAAGGGGAATGCTATAAATCACTCTCGTTGAACAGGGCAGATAAGGGCGGACATGTTTTGTGCGGCACCTGTGTTTTGTAATATTTTCTACTTTTGCTCGAACTTTAGACCAAATGTGACCCATTTCTGGGGGGGGGGCTGACATCACTAAGGCGACTCCGTACCTATTGGCTAGCTGTTTAAGATTGTGAGAAATTTGTATTTATACGAAACCACCACCACTCTTTTTTGTCAACAATGCGTGCAGCTTTTTCACATCCGTTTACTTTGTTTTTTATCAGAGTTCCTACCACCTGAGTTAGCACCTGCGTTGGAAACCCAGACGCTATAAGCCTGTCCATTTGAGCATTAAAACTGCCTTTGATGGTGTGGAGGCACGTCTTCTTTAAGGCTGAAGTAAGTCAAAAAGATGGAAGGTAGACATTTATGTAGTTTTGTTTTTAATGCAGAAACGCGGCTCGTTCCTCCAAATGTAGCAAAATTGCACGTCAATATCAAAGAAAATAACTCAATATATCATTTCCATAAAACTCTCCTTAACTCTTTACAGTGACTTCAACTAACTTGTGATGGCAAAACACAGAGTAACGTAACACCTCCATAAGAGAAAAACGGCAACAACCCGTCACAGAAATTGAGCTATAGCTTGACTTCGTTATTGGGGCTGTGCCGGACGACGTAGGCTCCCAAGATATATTTTCTACAACTGACAACGGCTGTACTGCGGTGCTGCTCTATCGTAGAGTGTGGACAGTTATACTCTCCCTAGTTTAGCTTTATATTTATCTTTCCTGGCGTCGCCTTGCATGACATCATTCACCCCCCCCCCTTTTCAAAGCACGTCCAAACCGACTGCATTCCCAAATTTCGTCCACAAGAGTCAAAGAAAGAATAAAAACACTTAGGGACAAGCACAGTTCTTTCAACTAGCAACGCACATTTACTGATGTCTCCTTCAATATGTACTACCTCCCTCCTAACGTTAGAGACTAAAGAGGAAGATACGGAAAATAATATATTTATATACGTCCTTGTCCCTAAGTGTTTTTATTCTTTCTTTGACTCTTGTATTTTCACCAACACGCTCTTTGATCTTTGCCAAATTTCTTCTTTGTTTTTTTTTCCGGAGCGCCGTAAAAGGCTGTGGATGCCTTATATATCTATAAGGTGGATGGATTTAATAGTTTTCGATTTTGTCCACCATGTTTCTGAGCTAACTTATAGCTTTAAATTTAATATTGATAAAACTAATCAGTAGAAGTAATATTTAACCTAATTATACCAAACGCTTTTTTTTTATAAATTTGCCATTTCGCAAAAACCAATATTACATTAAACTTTTTTTTTGCGATCCGATTTTTTTACAGGAACAATGTGGCGCACATTTTGTGAAACACATCGTACGCATAGCTGGGTGCTGCTCCCAAGCAGGTGACTTTTGTATAGTATATATTTTACAGAAATTTACGAAATATGACCCTGATCCTCATTGGTACAATGATGATACGGGTCATATTTTGTAAATTTATGTTTCTGTTTTCGTGTCAGTTGGTACAACTGACACGAAAACACCCAACAACAAAACCTTTGTGGTTCTCAGCCTGCGTTCTATATGTTATGGTGCTCATCGTTACTTAGAAATGGTAAGCTGGGCCGCTAAACTTTTCAAACACAAAGTTTGTTACCGAAGTTCGCAGAGCGTGCTGATTGGACTCTCGCGACGATGGCGTCACGCGCGACGAGATGTCAATCATGCAAACACTCTCGGTGCTGAAATTCCAGCGAGGTTATGAAACACAAAGTCGTTGCCAGCTTCATCGGAGCGCGCGCGAGCAACGCCGTGGGGCCACCCGATTGAACGGCTGCGCTGATGACGTCGCGACCGCGTGTCCCTGCATCCCTACGCCGCTTTGTAGGCAATGCTGTCTAGATTCTCCCTAGGTGGGTTGTGAATACTCTGAACTTTCTCGTCGCAAGATCGTCGTTTGTGGAAGTTGTTGGTGACGACAATGTGACGTTTCATAATTTTTGGAAGGAGCTATTTGAGGCCAAAAGCTTCGCTTCGGAGTTGAGGCGAAGATTGAACTTTGTGATGTTGTAGAGCTGTGCGTCCTGTACGCGGCATCAAAGCTCATTTTCTGCCACTGTCAACAACGCTACCGGGGTCACGCAGAGGCGGTGTGTGCAGTTACGTCGGTAGCATTCGGGAGATGAGGGAGCGACGCCGACGGGGGGGGGGGGGGGGATTGGGGGGATGTCGAGAAAAGACCGGGGAAAGGAAATGAAAAAAGCTATGACCAACAAACACACCAAAAAAATGAAATGGGGGTCAGGAAGTGCCATAGAAAATCTTGGGGGGTGAAGGGGAGGGAAATAGAAAGCGGTACGAACAACACACACACACAAATAGGGTTCAGGAAGGGCTGTAGGAAATGTTCGGGAGAGAAGAGGGGGGGGGGGTGGTAGCGAAGAATGGCGATATCTTTGCCCCCGAAATTTTTATTATACCTGGGGGGCTGGTCTGGGGCTGGGGCGAGCGCCTCCTCCATTACCCCTTAGGCCCTCTCTTCCGAAAACACGGGGGGGGGGGGGGGGGCGGGGATGGATCGCCCCGCCCCCTTCCTGACCCCCCATTTCGACGCCACTGCTTGGAGGCGTTCGAAATGAGCGACGACAAGGAACGGCACAGCGTGCAAAGTTGGAAGTAATGGTTCTAGAGGTTCTGGAATTAAAACGGTTCGCGTTCCATGAACTCATAGCAGCCGTGACAGTGCGCAAAAGCTCGCGCTGCAGAACCCAGGATCCTTGATTCAATCCCCACCCCTGCCCGTTTCGATCTGGATGAGCATCGTACCGGGGTGCGGTCGTGTATCCCTATTGCGTGACGCACGTTAAAGACCCCAGGCTAGCGGTTGCACTGCACTGGCTAAATATCTTATCTACTGCTGGGACACTCGTCACCCGTTGAGGCAGACTAAGTCCTAGGCTGTATACACCTTTGCAAGTGGGATCCCGTCTTAACCTCGAACCGCGCACCGCGCTCAGGCGGGCCTACTCTCCAGCCAGGACGCTCGCTGCTTATCTAACAGTGTTGCCAAGCGTCTCTTGCCGAAGCATACACAACTGAGCGCAAGAATAAATTAAAAATATATATATTTATAAAACATGCAGGTGTTCTCTTCGACTGCAAAAAAGCACAAACAGTTAAATAAAATACGTAAACCAGCAACAAATCGAAAAACTAGAAAATATCTATACTTCGTTTCACTTTATCTGCGAGCGAAGCCAAAGCTATAAGCGCGAGACCAGCACTTTTTGCGTTTCTCCCCAGCTCGCGCGCTCGAGCGAAGCCGGAACGTACGGAGCTTTTGTGCTCGCGCTTCCAGCTTTGCCTTCGCTCGCACATAAGGTGAAACGAAGCATAGAGTCTCAAAGCTTTCATCAGAAAGCGCCAGAAGCCGCATGGCCATTGCATCAACGATGGCTGCGCTCGCGGCAGCTCTTGCTTCCACGACATGCTGGAACAGAGACTGCGATCGTTAAAAAGTCAGAGCTCTGCAACCCTTAAACATGACCCGTCCTACAATATTTGATGCTACGAATCTGAGTGGATACCTCCCCTGCGTTCCGAAACAGTAAGTGTGTCGCTAATCCAGGCCGTCGGCGACACAGCAGACGCCGCCATCTTGTCATTGCGCACCCCAGTGACGTGCCCCTGGCGCACCCCAGCATGGCGGAAACGTTAGGCGGCGCCAGCATCGCCCAAAATGGCGGCGCACGGGAGCCCTTCTTGCAAACGTGTATAAACATACACAGAACCCAATTTGTTTTAGCAGCTGTGACAGACTTTCAAGCAAGAGGCTCGTGCTAAAGCTCGTAGTGTGCAGAGGCGCGTTCAGTGGCGTCCTTTATAGTTCATACCATTGACGTCAGGGTCCGGATTATCAGTTGTGAACGGTGACAAGTTTGATTGTGCACGCCAAACGCTTGTAGTCATCGCGTTCTTAAAACATCACCGTCAATATTGACAACCTGACAATACTCTTATTTTCGGTAATAAAAGCAGTATAAATCCCAGTTTGGCTAATCTTGGCAAACCGACCACACCGACGTTTTTGGTAGCCTACGTGGACCACAGTCACTGCTTAGAAAAAAGCAGTAATATTATTTTACCCTGCCGATGGGGCGGGACAACTGCCCGGAGGCGAAATCCGCTCTAAAGCGGACAACGCTACTCGGCTGGTTGTGACCTAGCCACGTCGGGCTACATTTTGATCATATCCAAAAGGCCGAGAGAAATGAAAGGAACGACAGGGACGTTTTTTTCAGTAAATTCTGCTTTATTGGCGAAAATAAGAACGATATCAGACTGTCAAACTTGGACGGTGTTGATTTTGGAAAGCAATTACTCCCCGCCTCCAACGTGCTTTTTAGAAACCATAAGACATGTTGGTCGCGATGGTAATCTTTGTCGTCGAGTCGCACGTATGAAAGACGGTCGTCTCTGTACGCTCTCTCGTGCTGCTCTTGTTCGGCGCCTAGGGAATGGTAAGGTTTTTTCGCGCCTTCAATGAAAAACGTCACGAAGATAAAGAGATATGCGAGTTTGTGAGAGAAGAAAACTTCGCGGCACTGTTTCGGTCCCCCCCCCCCCCACATTATCTCATAACATATATACTCTGTTTCACCTTAAGATGTACCGCAGGAAGGGCTACAAGCGCTAGCTCCTTGCTCTAGGGCACATCTCGGCGGCACTAGCTCTCGTGCGTTAAGAGCAGCTCCCAACGCTATGAGCTCGCGCTTCTAGCCTTGTCTGCGGTACAACATAAGGTGAAACGGAGTATAGAATCTTCGTGTTTGGCGAGTTCAACGACACTGATTGGCTTGCCGTCACAGATGGTTGAAGATAAAAATGCTGACTTTCCAGAGCGGCGCCAAAAGCCGGTGCCGCCGTGCTGCACGTTCTAACGTGCCGGCGTGATACCTTACGATGGGTTCGTGATTAAACAGATCGTGCTTGGATTCGGGCAGGGCTGGTCGTGTCTGTTTTTGATCCTGGGCCAGCGTTCTCAGACCCACTGAAAATATTACAGTGGCGACGAGGGTGGGATTCCTAGATCTTTCGCCGTCCCCTCCTAGCATGATGATCCGCGCCCGGTCACCCGCCATACCCTTCCACCGGGATGACCCCTTCGCAGCAAAGTTCTGCGATGCCGTGGGGTCAGCCATCGTCTGACAGCCATCTTCCCCGTTTCCAAGGGCGTGCAGAGGGCTTAAAGGGACAATGAAGGCAATTTAGGACATCTTTTGGCGATTGAACTGGGTTCCAGGCACGTCTCAGGCCACGGTGCCCAGAATTTCAGCCGAAACCGGCGCTTGTGTGCCGCGCAAAATCAATGAAACAGTCGCGGTAATAGGGAGTTTTAGAATAGCGCACGCTAAAGCTTTGCGTGCGCAAAGAATAGCGTCGTCGCCACTGCGCATGCTCCGAACGCAAACCAGGTTTTGCGCTTTGCGTGCGCAATTTAGCGTGCGCTATTTCTCAGAAATAGCGTGCGTGCAAAGAGTCTTTGCGCTTCTCCAGGAGGATTCGTGATGAGAAGTTGGCTAAAGCCAAGACGAGCAGAGTTAACAAAATGGCGGCTTCCAGGATTATGTCGGCGGCTGCTTTGGTGGCGTCGTTGAGTGCGACGTCGGCGGCATCCTCGTGACTGCGATTTTCAATACGGGATGACATTGTACTCGGTTTGGGCAACGATCTCCGGCAACTTCATGCGGTGACGCGCGAACGTTTCTCGGCGAAGGTACGATGTGCGAAGGTCAGTACACGAGACCTCTCTTGCCGAGGCGGCGCAAGCGGACACGACCGATCGACCGCTCGCGTTGCATTCTCGTGTTTAGACAAATCTAGAAATAATACTCTGAACCAAAAAACTTGTTTTTTCTAAAGTTACAGCATTTCCGTGTGTGAAATAAAAATGTGACTGTATCTGGTGGCGTCGCAAGCGCGAGATGCCTTGGGCTTTTGCGTCGCGACGGAGAAACGCTATTCTAAAACTTCTTACGTCGCGTCCGCTAATACACAAGCGCTAAATTAGCGCTAGCGTGCGTATAAAATTGCGCACGTTATTCTAAAACTCCCTAATTGCACCGGGATCGACTGGGGCGACGCCCCGAGAGTTGCGGGAGAAGCCAGGTAGAAGCGGGAGCGCCCAGCCTCGCGTGACCGATGCGGGGCCAAGAAGCGCGACGTCACAAGCGGCGCGTCAGCGATTGGTCGCTGACGCGCCGCTTGTGACGGCAGAACGGCCAGATCGCTGCCGCTTTCCCTCGGCATCTCCCCCGCGTCCGTCCTTCGGCATGCGGGCCGCTCGTTGCCGGCTGTGCGGTCTCCGTCGGGTGATAGCAGAGGCCGCCACGCACGTACTCCCGTTCCGTTTGGTGTTCGGTTACTGAACGGAAGCTCGAACTCGCTCGCGAGAGCGGCGTTGCCGTCCATGTTGACAAATTCGGCGAAACGACCGCGCCACACGCGCTGCTATAACCCACCGCGGTAACCAGAGTCTCGACGCCCTAAATGCTACCGGTACCGACAATTCACTGTGGCGTCACTCCGTACGTCACCTCCGTTTTCGGAGGCCCAAAAACGAGAAACGCAGATAGTTGAGTTTCGGTTTCTTCAGTTCTTTCGTAGGTATAGAAATATGCGTCACAAATGTCTATAAAAAATTTAGGCAGTATGCCAGGGTTCCCAAGAAGCCTAAAAACACAATTTAAACAAATTAAATTAAATCGCCTTCATTGTCCCTTTAAGCAGTCCGCGGGCCTTCTCCTCAGCGGGCGAAGCGGAGAGAAGGCGGAGGCTCTCTTTCCGCGTGCTGGTTCTGTGGCCGACGCGACCATGCCCGCAAGTTCCGCCCGGCGCGGAACGCCAAGTGCTTTCTGTGTGGGAAGCAGGGACATTTTGCTCTGGTTGGCTGCAGTCGTCAAGCAAAGTCAGCAGCATTCGTCAACGATGAACGACAAGCATAATTTCCAGTGCGGGGTCGAGGACAACCCTGGTACCATGGACAACCTGCCTGACGCTACCAGAGTGGCCATTTTTGTCGACGAGACGGATCGACCCATGTGGGAATTATCCGTCAGGAAGTTCTGCCGAGTGTGACGTATGACCAGCAAAAGGTCTCAATGCAGTCTACGGATCGCCTTGCACGCGACACGGGTCTCCGCAATGTGTTCTTGGCAGATGTCCAGGTAAATGGCACTCCTTTCAAGCTTCTTCTTGATACCGGATCTTACGTCTCGATTTAGAACGAACAAACATTTATTAATGTAAACAGAAAACATAAGATTAAGCTTCATCGTCCACCAAGAACGTTAGTGCATTACCTGCAACAACCCATCCCCGTACTGGGATGTTTCTTTGGACAATTGGTTTTGAAGAACCGATACGCGCCGCTGGAATTTTATGTGACGCGTACGGGACGATCATTGCTTGGAACCAACGCAGTGCGCGAGGCTGAGCATGGCCAACAGGGCCACCTCGGAATCTAGGGCCGGCTGGCGCTCCGCAGCCACGACCCTTCACGTTGTCGTCTCGCCAGTCATCACAAGCATCAAGTCATCAACCTCCAGTTACATCTAGCAACCAGCCATCTTCAGTACCGTTGGGTGCCTACGCATCCAGGTAACTCAAACCTTCTGATTTGGAACAAATAGTTCCAAAAGACTTTGAGGAGCTTGACCATATACCGTCGGCCAACTCCAGCCCAAATCGTCGCCCTGCAAGTCAGCGTAAAGCCAGTGGTCCAAAGCATCAACCTGAAGGTTCACGTGGTTGCAGCGTTCCGCAACGTCATACTGATCTTCCTGATCCTGAAAGCAGAAGGGTGTACCGAGAACCTTTTCCTGAGCAAAGCAACCTTTCTTCGAAGTGCCTGCAGTCAGGTCCACCTCCGCGGGACACATCCAAGTTACCCCGGGTTTTGAAGACTTTGAACACCTGTTCGGTCCCGAGTTGGGTCTGGTGCGGAATGAGACACACGAGGTCGAGGTGCGACATAATGTTCCACCAGTGCAGTCAAGGCTAAGACGTCTTCCTTTAACTCTTCGTGACGCCGTCTCCGAAGAGATCTTTAATCTGGAACGGCAAGGAATCATTAAACGTGACAACGGTTCGAAATGGGTTTCTCCCATCGTCGTTGCCACAAGACAAGACGGAAATATAAGGGTGTGTGTGGATCTGCCAGCGCCAAATCAAGCCATCGTCATCGACGCTTTCCCACTCCCGCACATCGACGAACTTTTGAATTCCCTCCGAGGAGCAGCTGTCTTCTCCAAGCTAGACCTTGCGTCTGCGTACCATCAAGTTCGTCTCGACCCCGCGAGTCGAGATCTAACAGCTTTCATCACGCATGAATGTATTTTCCGTTTGAAGCGCGTATGTTTCGGACTGGCATCTGCACCTGCGGCGTTCGAAAAGATGATGTTGAAAATTCTGGAAAAATGTCAGGGCGTTCAGTTTTATCTCGATGATGTCATCGTCTACGGATCTTCGCAGGAGGAGCAAGATGTAAACCTCCGTCAAGTCTTGTCTTGCATCTCCCGCGCAGGAATGAAGTTAATTCGGAAGGGTGTTTTCAATGTCCGTGAACTCTCATATTTGGGGCACCGTCTCTCCATTGAAGGGTTAGCACCCCTTGCATCGAAGGTAAATGCTGTTCTACAATGTGAGACTCTGTCAGGCCCTGCAAGGCTGAAAGCATTCTTGGGATTTGTCGAATACTATAGCAAATTTCTTCCGCATTGTTCCATTGTGGTGGAACCTCTTCGTCGTTTACTCTGGAGGACGTTCGTTTTGTCTGGTCCCCCGAAGCGGACGCGAGTTTCCAAAGCATCAAGAATTGTATTCAACATGCACCCATTCTAACCATGTGTGATCTGTCCCTACCCATCATCGCGGCTACAGACGCTTCTCACTACAGCCTGGGTGCCGCCCTTCAAAAGCAGCATGGAAACCATCTTGTCCCTGCCGCTTTTGCCTCCCGATCACTCACAGACGCTGAGCGGAGGTACTCAACAGGGGAGAAGGAAGCTCTCCCTTGCCTTTGGGCCTGTGAAAGTGGCACGTCTACTTATGGGGACGTCCATTTGTTATTCGAACAGACCATCAAGCACTTGTGACGCTTTTATCTAACAAAGGATCAGGTGTTCGCCCGTTGCGAATCACACGTTGGACGGCGATACTGATGAATAATAATATCCGCATGGAATATCAAAAATCATCTACAAACTGAGTCGCGGATGCGTTTTCACGAAAACCTCGCCAAGACACCGAGGGTGGTAACCTGTTTGAAGAGGATGTTGTTGCTCTCATCGCAACGCCCTTATCACGTTAGGAATTTCAATAGGCTACCACCAATGACACCGTTCTGCCTAACGTCATTTGGTACACCACCGAGTCCTGGCCAGAGGACAACACCATACGCCCAAATCTTCGGCCGTACGTACACGTACGAGATCAGCTGTCCCTCCATGACGGAATACTTTTTCAAGGGGAGAAGATTGTTGTCCCTGAAAATCCGCGAGACCACATGATTCAACTGCCTCATGAAACTCATTGGGGTATTTCTTGAACAACGAGCATCATTAGAGAGCAGTACTAGTGGCCGCGAATGAACCAGCAGATAACGTTTCAAGATAGAAAACTGCATACTCTGTCATTCCGCCGATAAGTCGGTCAAAGCAGCACCGACACCTCTTCAACCGATCAAGTTTCCTGATAAACCCCGGGAAAAGCTCGGGATAGACATCGTGGGCCCAATAGAGCGGGCGCCAGTAAGTCAGCGGTTCTTCATTGTCCTCATGGACTATCACTCCAAGTGGCCGTAAGTTCAAGCAAAAGCCCTCAGTGACCTGATCTACAGATATAAACTTTTTGAGAAACATATTTTCAGGTGAGCGATTACCCTGCGAAATCGTCTCGGACAATGGTATCCAGTTTGTGTCGAAAGAATTCCAGGAATTCCTTCATCAACATGGTATAAAACATCTCAAGGCGTCCCTGTACCACCCCCAATGCAATGGACAGGTAAAAAGGTTTAATAGAGTTCTCAAGTCCTGTCTAAAGTTGGCCGTCGTTCAAGGCCGTCCTTTACCAGATGCGGTCCGTGATTATCTGGAGGCGTATCATTGGGCGCCGCATGCAGCAGTTGGAGTTGCACCAACGTGGATTCTTCACGGAAGAATTCATCGGTCGAAATGGAACTACCAGGAATGAAACCAGGTCCCTCCCAGTGGGTTTTCCCGAGACACGTGCACGATAGTCATAGCGTG
>JAZHYW010059880.1:0-10218 GCA_037355805.1 Ixodes ricinus | reverse complement strand
TGAGCGATCAAAAGCATCTAAACAACTCTTTATAGAAAGACATGAAGCTCGTGAGAAGGTCGGGGCGCACACAGTTATTCCTCGTTGCCGCAGGCGCTAATCTAGCAGTGGCGAAACGCGGATCTTTAGATTCTCATCGCGTTCCGCCACTGCTAACTTTGCGCCTGCTACACCCGAGTGGTAACTTGGTGCGCCCCGAGTTTCCAGGAGCGTCAAGTCTTTCTATAAAGAGTTGGTTTAGTAGTTTTCGACGACGCTCATTAAGTTTCTAATTGGAACCATATGTCTATTTTCACTAATTAAAAAGGTAATTAACTAATTTTATAGAATTAGCCGACTTATCGCAAAGATTAACCACCCACATAATGTCCCCCTGGCTGTATAACTCACCTGCATAAACCACATAAGTGTAACTTTCACGGCTTTTTTTAAAACAAATCTGTAAAGCTTAAGAAAAACGCCTTGTATATTCTGGCACTTGGTTTGTACAGTTTTTGGAGGCTGTGCAGTTCAGTATGGCGGTGCGATATACTGAGAACTGTCTAAAATCCGAGCGTCTATTTATTGCTGAACTTACAATAAAATACAATACAATACAATACAATCTTCATTTGCCAGTTCAAATGAAAATCCCAAATTAGCCAATACTCGCTTATGTGCTCGCCATTGCAAAGTAAATGGAGTTTCTAGCTCCAGAAAGATATAGTTACAGTCTATTCCACTAATTCATTAAACAGCAGTAATGTATAAGATATGTGAATTTTGGCACCACTTACGTCACGTCGTTAACTACCCTTCAACTTATCAAAGCGAACCAATTCCCCTGGGAGCTGTTTTTGACTCTGTTCAAGTATCCACCCTTTTTAGAGCTTTTTTTATTTTGGGAGTCTTGTGCAACTCTTGAGGTAATATATTAAAAATCTTGGGTACATAATAATTTCTTGTGGCCCTAAATATTTGGTATAAATAAATGGTTCAATACATTTTCTATTCGGTCTTAACTTTCTTCCTTTGGCATTTTCCACGTTATGTTTGTTTTTGAAAAAATATTTGATTATAGTATCATACTTCACATGGTCTCTAAAACGCAACATTTCCTGTTCTTTATGCATATACTTTGGCAGATCGGTTTCTTCACTTGGTAACCCATACTTTGGCTATCTTTTTTGGATCGATTCTATTGTTAGTTGTAGATATTTGGCACAATATCCGTAGACTGTGACTCCATATTGAAATGTGGACTTGCCCAATAAATTGTATATCATTCTTAGTATGGATCGAGGGACCAGATCTTGTATATGATACATCTGTGCAATTAATAGCCACATTTTTTTGCAAATTTGATCTACATGAATATTCCATTTAATACGCTTGTCTATGTGCATCCCTAGGTATTTGTCATTATCAGCGTATTTCAGTGGAACGCACGAGCAATTATTGCAGTTCTGCTCGTTTCATTTTATTGGTAAATCAGTTAGGATTTCTTTTCTCGGGTTTCTGGAGCATAATACTAGTGTTTTATAGAAACGTTTACAACAATTTGATTTTTTTCTGTACCATTCTGTTAATTTGTAACTGTCTTCTTGTTTCGTGTTTACAGCTACTTCGGAATTTTTTTGTTCATATACAATTACAGCATCGTCTGGAAATTGCAAGACCTCACTTTTAATTTGACTTGGGCTATCTTGTTAACGTACACATTAAAAAGTAGTGGACCGAGTAGAGTACCTTGCGGTACTCGCTGATTGACTTTGAGTTCTCTTAAATATTTTGTGCCTAGTCGTACCATCTGATACCATTCACTAAGACAATTCTGGAATAAGTCAGGCATCTTTCTCCGAATACTTGTACTGTGTAATCTATCTAGTAATATATTATGGTTTATTGTTTCAAAGGCCCTACTAAAGTCTATGAATAAAGCTAGAAGATATTTACATCGGTCCATATTTTCATTTACATAGTAAAAGAAGTGTAACAGGTCACTGGTTCCTATGTGCTCCCTGAATCCATATTGTGTGCTAGAATAGATTATACCTTGGAATATAGCTCCGAAGTATTTTACTAATATATTTTTTATTATATAACGGATCACTGACAGTATGCATACTGGCCTATAATAAGAGGAATTTGTTTTCGCCTTTTTGTATATAGGCCGAACAATGGATGTTTTAAGTTTCTTAGGAATATTGCCACTAGATAATACATAGTTGTATAATTGTAGTAGCGCAGGTTTTAATATATTGGCATGACATTTAATATCTCTAGCTCTCATTTGGTCCAATCCCACTGCTTTATTAGTCTTAAGATATTTAACAATTTCAATCCTATCACCGTGTTCATGTCGCGGGAAAATAATTAATTACTGTCTTATTTGATTGCTTTTTTTATTTCCATGCAGCAAACGGTATTGATTGATTATACATGTTCCGTATTGAAGCTATTTGCTGGTACTTCTAAACCTTGTTCTGGTCGAAAGTTTATTTGGATTGTGTCCTCAATAGTTTTTTTTTTCTTCGCCTTAACGGTTGGTTTACTGAAGTCCAGAATTGTGCAGTATCCCTTGTCTCAGAAAACATAGTCCAATAAAAGTTAATTTTCATGGATCTTATCGGCGCTGTACCTTGGTTCTTAATTTTTATGTATTTTTCTTTGTATTTGTCATTATTAGGAAAACGCTTAAGTAATTGCTAAGCTTTCGTTTTTTTTTTAAAATCAAGTCATCAATTTCTGTAGTCCCTCACTGGTTCTCTAGCGTATATGCTTTTATGTGCTGCATATTTGAGTTGGTTTTGCATCATTATCTTATAATATGTTAAAACAATTATCGTATAATGTTTCTTGGTTTTGTTCTTCAGCAACTTTGTTCCAGTCTTTTTCTTCGATATATCGAGCCACTTTCCCATTGTTAGTAAATGAGCGATCAATATTTTTAGTCTTGGTATAGTGAAAACAAATCCACAATATTTGCTGCTACGAAGTAATGATCGGCTACTTTTGGGGAAATGACCTGCCTCTCTAGTCCGTACGTGTATAATATATATGATCTATACACGATTGTGCTAGTTTCTCTCCAGATATCTTTTCTCTTGTAAATCATATATCATGGATTCCAATACCGCCTGCGCCATGTCATCTAGGAATTTATTGGTAACTATACCCGGTTTTCTTGTGTCTTTCTCAATGTCCCCTACAACTATCATGTCAGTGTCTTTGTTTTCATTTAACCAGTTAATGATATCATATAGAATTTTATTTCCATTACCATGAGGAGCACTGTGTATGCCTCCTAATATATGTGTTTGATTGTTATATTTAATTTGAATATAAAAAGCCTCCGTGAAAAGAACATAATTTTATTGATTTTGGATATCTTCCATTTTTGGTTTACCATAATCACGATTCCTGCTCCTATCTTCCCGTCTTTATAATGTGAAAACACGTCAAATTATTTAGAAAGAACGAGTTTTTTTTTCATCCGGTTTAATATTAGTTTCCGAAAATACAATTACGTCTACATTACCCAAGTATGGTTTTACCAAGCTGTTTATTTCAGTGAAATGTTTTCTAAGACTGCGAATATGGGCGTGCAGGAGAACAAAACAAAACTCGTTTACAGTATCGTTTATACTTTCCCACCATTTCTCAAAAGAAGAATATGTTTGTTTTCGGTCCATGGGAAATGAAATGGGTAAAGAGTGTAATGGAATATGGGTCAGCCTGTTGGGCGCTCCATTAGCCACGAAAGAATTCTAACGCTCCCATCTGCCCCAAGTTAGGGCATGTGGTATCTTTATCCTGATATGTTTTGTGCGCAAAAAAGAAAAATAGAACTCATTCCGGCGTTGAGCAAAGATATAGGGCTGCACGGTTCGGGGTTTGATTCCAACTGAGCCGCATGCTAAATTTCTCTCGTTAAGTATAATTATTCCAAGTTAAAATTACGTACGAATAAGAAATATGTCTCAAGTTTGCTATGGGCTGTGTCTGATTTCTGTTACCTTGCCCCGCGTGTATACGGCTTTTTCGTCACACTTGAGCGTAACTCTTTTTGCATGGAATCCCGTCCATAAACACATTCCTCCCCCACCATTGACACACTTATTCAATCTCTTCACCAGTGCCCCAACACCGTCTCCGTAAAATTCGGTGTGCTGCTGTCTCATCAACGTGCGTAGCTATTGCTTTTGTTGCAATATCAACACGACGACCAGTTCGCTCCTCATCAACAATATTTAAGCGCCTCGGAAGAATTAGTCAACCCAGTTGTGCACAAATTTACGCCCAAAACACGTCTCTCCTTAAACGGAAAACATTTCTTTGTGAATATTGTTTACGGGAAGCCATTACAAAAAAGACACAACTGCACGCTGCTCTTCTCGTACTCTCCACGAGCAGTCGCCACTTTTAAACTGAGCTGCACATGCGTGCGCCTGTTACCTGGTTACTGCGCAGCGAATAACATGAAGCTTGGTTGTGTTGCCGCCTATTGCCATATTTGGAAACTTGCCACTATTTATATAATATATTTTATATAATTTTATGAATTCCTTACTTGAGGTCGCCCTTTCTGGAGATATGTGCCACCCTCTAAACGTGACCACTTTATAGAGAAAAATGTGTCAACTGCAGTAAGGGGGTCTCCTGAGCTGTTCATACGTGAGGGTTTTTCTGAACATTTGTCCGAGTGCATATTGGTGGTTCATAGAGCATTTTATGCGGTATAACACAGAAGAACACGGCGCTAGCGATGCCCATCCAAATTAGGAAAAAATGAAGATATGTGTTGCCTGAGCTCATAACACCAAATGTCACGAGAGTCCTGCTGCTCTGGACAAATATTTGCTATACTATGCAGAGGGGACATCAAAGGTCGTCTAACTTCCTGCTAACTAAATGTGGAGGATGACGTCAAGGTCGTCGGGTTCTTCAAAGAGGGTGCGAATGTGAAGTAGTGTGAGAATGGGAGCTCAAATGGTCTACTGTGCACACCTAATGCGCAATAGGAAGCCAGAAAGTCCAACAAATCCGGGAGGCGATAGCTAAACGTTTTCTCACGTGTCTGTGTCTATAGTTCGTGATCGGGGTGTTTAATTTGATAGTAATCTTTCTTTTTCTTATCATGTGTCTCAAATTGTTGGTTCAACTGCAAGATTTATAGGCATGATTTGCCGTTTAACCCAGGAGTTAACGAATTCATTCTGTATTATGCGCTTATTTTTCAGCCTGATTCGTTCTGGCCTTGAGTTTGCAATGCGAGAGCTAAAAATGCTATGGCATTAAAAGGACGCGCGTGCGCACTGCGCGGTTCTCGGCAACAGGAACGGCGCGCTGTCAGGGAGCGCGGCGATGCAAATTGGTCGTCGCTCCGGTGTTATCTGTGGGACGTAACTCCCGTGACCAAGTTTCCGTGAAATCGATCTGCCAACTTTGCATCATCTTCCAAGCGCGGAGAAAGACAGTTCTACGTCAAAAATTAGTTAACGAACCTACTGGCGTAGTAGTTTTTCCTGGGGACACTAGTTTTTGCCTGTAGTGCGACGGGGATGATATAGAGGCAGTATTTCCAATGGACTTTATTTGAGCGCAGCCAGCTCTCAGCACCACGATTCTGATCAATGGTGAGTTCCAAGATAGTGAGGCTGGGGTGGCGTTCAATGAAAATTCTGTGAAGTTGTCATTTGAATTGTTTGCCGAAGTTCTTAGGACGTTCCAGGTGGCGAGCTACAATCATATAGTTAGTTTTAGCGGTGGACAAAGCCATGCCGGTGTCCTCAGTAAACTACATGGTAACGTCCAGAAGACACTGAAGTCTAGCCTGCTGAGCTGCCAGGGGTATGCCAGCCACTAAGAAAGTCACATCGTCGGCGTATAACCTAGAGCCGAGGCTCTCCACCCTGTCAAGGCGGAAGGCGAGCTCGGCCATAGCCATATTAAAAAGGTTCCACAGTGACACGGGGGCGCATTGTAACACCCCGTGGCATTGTGTGTGTTAGGCCCCGAGGTTGAGCCCACCATCACCTGGAACTGGGGTCATGTGGAAATGACAAAGAAATTTAAAATGTGACCCGTGAACGCGAGGCTTTGAGCAGCGCGGATGACGGTGTGAGTGTCGGACGCTTTCTGCACGTCGGCCGCTACGATCGTGCGGGGACCGGATATGGAGGGTGCAACAATGTCGTGATATATTAGTGCGAGACTATCCGTGTGGATAGACTAGGGCAAAATCCGGTTTGCATGGTGTGCAGTTTGTTATTCTTTAAGTTAAACATGATGCGAGTGGGAACCATGCGTTTAATCAGTTTACAGAGGTGAAGGAGATAGGGCGCAGGTTGGTGGTGTTGATGAGAGCCTTCCCCGGCTTCGGGATGGGTATGACAGGGGAGAGCTTCCAGTTGTTTGAGAGCACTCCTGCCGGCCATATGTCATTGAACAAGTTGAGGAAATCTTACATGCCTTCCTCCGGGAGGTTCCGGAAAGCACTAATCATTATGTGGTCTGGGCCGGGGCGGTTTTGCACTTGGTCGTGCTTGGGAAAACACCAGTTCCCCAGAGTAAAACCCGAATCCTCGGAGAGATCTAAGGTCTCCTCCTCGATCTGGTAGAAGTCGGGGGAGGATGGAGTGGGAGGTTAGAGGGAGAACGTCTCCGCCGCTAGTTTCGCCAATTCGTTATCCTCGATGTTCAAATGCAGGGCTAGGTTGCGACCCGTGTTCTTGCTCTTAGTTTTTTCGGCCATGCCTTTTTACGTGCGCCAGACCTTTTGGAGTCCCGTCTTCTCGTTGAATGAATTGCAGTGTGTCTGCCATGTGTATCGGCTGAGCTCCATATGGTGTACTGATTGGCTTTGCCTGTAGCAAGGGTCAGTTTGATTTTGAGGCTTTGGTTTTGTTAGTTCTTGTTTGTTGTGGGCCCCACAGGGTGTGCGGGGCCCACGACACAACGTTCACAAACATCGTTATAGATTGTGCGAGTCTCCAGACTATACTCGGTCACAGGACAAATTATCCCATGCTCAGAGCCCCTGGCGCTCGCTGGGGCGTTAAGCTTCCTTATACCAACAGGGCAACCGCAGCAAGCCGACGAAACAGGGCGGGGAGAACATGCAGACAGGCCTGCTACAAAATCGAACGTGATCCCCAGCGGTCTGCACAAGCCTACTGTAGAGGCGACCAAAAAAAAAATGCTTGAGCATTGGTGGAAAAAGATTCACATCAGAGGCCATTAAGACCCACAGAGTCCCACGATTTGGCACGAACTCATGTCGAGCCCGTGCGTTCTAAAGGGAAAAAGCTAATACATCACTTTTATCATCATCATTATCGTCTGTGGGAACTGAGTAGGAAACACCTTTTGCCAGCGCCGACAGATGACGGCGGGGTGCAAATTTCGAGAGGCTTGGATACAGGACACATAGCAACGGAGGCCGCACTGGATTGGCTAGTTATAGGAAGTGTCGCCGTGAGGTAACACCTAGCAACCGAAGATCTCCGGCGACATCTGCCTTTGCCAATTTCGGCGCCGCGCCGAGAGGTAAGGCAGGTGTATCACTGGAGCGCGTGTTAACCCAACCCGGCACCCACGTTCACGCAGGTTCGCGGCTATAGTCTGCGGATGGCACATCGAAAAAATTCACCCACCTTTGGCCACCCGTACAAGCCGCCTCGCGGCGCCCCGTACTCTGACAGGCAGAGGGCGTCGACGTACTCTGACAGGCAGAGTACAGAAAAGGAGTGAAAGCAATTAGAGGAAGATCCATTGGTGGATTCTTAAGAAATGCGTTAGCATGACTCTTGGAAAACGCATCACATGTCCCCCTTTGGGAAACGCTAACACTGACCCCCGTAAAGAAGCCAAAAAGAGGCAGCGAAAATAGAGGAAGCCAAAGAGAAAGCAAAAGCAGAAAAGTGAAGGGGTCAGCGTTCTCGATTCCCAAAAGGGGACGTGTGTGGTGTTTCCAAGGATCATGCTAAAGCATTCTCTAAAAATTCACCAATAAATGTTCCTGCAACTTTTTGCATATTTTTTAATCGTTTAAATATATCATATTCAGAGCCTGTCAGAAGTTAGAACCTTGCTCTGGTAACAAATGTTATTAATGTGTTTTATGTCTTCATTTATATTACAAAACGTGCAAGCATGACGGATAGGAGGATCTTTAATTTCCTCTGTCAGGTGTCCTAAACAATCGATGCTATACGATTTCGCCGTTGACGCACATTTTAAGATATTTCAAATTGTTCTGAGCTATCATACAGAAACAACTTCCCAAACTTAACAAAAAAAAAACGATGAGTGTGCAGGCGAGCTGGTGGATCGGTTGGGGCATAAGATTCCGTCGCCGTTTCCTATGTTTCGTATCACCTTACGATGGTCTACAGTCAAGTCAAGACAAGTCGTTCCAATGACGTGTGAGTGTCACGTGACCTTCGAGAGGGCGCAGTGACGTGTTGTCACTTGATATGTTGAATTGACTGAGGTGGCTCCTAACGTCCGCTACAGGTCATCATTGTAGAAAACACAGTATATAGCGATGTGTAGAGAAATCAATCAAACCATTTTGTCAGCAGACTACCCACAATAACATACTGCCCTGTTAAGGTAGCGTAGGGCAGCGCAGTCAACCAACTACAACACCTTCAGGACCGAACGTGCCGCAAAGTTGTTTTCGTAGCTGACATCAGGCATATATCTAATTAAACAACAAAAACAGCTCACAGGATATTCTTCATAATGCTCCATGGTGTCTCATAGATAGTGCGACCAAGTTCGGCCACTTTGGATGCGGTGCTCGAGTACCACTAGTTGTTGAGACAGAAACCCTCAAATGGTAATTCACTTCTAAATAAACCTGGCTAAACGTTTTTTTTTAAATTTATAATAGCACAATGGAGCATGTTTCTTTAGATTTTGAATTACCAATTTTTAAGGGTTCATCGAGGGTAGTTTGCAGAAAATCGAGGATGATTTTTGTTTTTAAATGCCCCTCAAAACGTTTACAATTTTGACTTCTTCAAAATTTAGTTTTCCGGGCGCAGTGGAAAAATACGGTAGGTTGGAGCTAATTAAAAAAAAAATAAACAAATCATGATATACTCTGTACCAAAAGTTTCACCTTAAAACTAATTCTAAGATGTGTTAAAAAATCGCAGAAAATGCCTTAATATAAAAGTGTTGCGCAAGTGTCCAAGTTTATCATTTTATTTTACTCGTAATATAAACCCAAATAAAATAAATTTAACTACTTTATGTAGACCCGTTGGCGTGCTTTCCACAAGATATTTAATTTGTAGAAAGTTGTATTGTTTTATTCCTGTAGCCCTCAATTTGGCGTCTACACGCAATTGGGTGTCCCACCTCCTCTGAGACGCGATCTTATTTTGTGAATACAAGAGAATTTCTTTCAAAAGTAAGGTCCATTCTGTTGTGCAGACAAGTTCTGCTACCTTATGTAAACATTTATTTGATATAAAAAACAACAGGCATGACACTCCTATGACCGTCCCATCTACGGACACCCTATAGACATGGGCATCCTTCTCTGCTGTGCCATGAAGGCATTCTGAGCATGCGCTTTCTTCTGCGAAATATCAGACGCTTCGCATGCGTTCACAGCTCAGTTAGGCGACATATCTTGCCTAAGCGCTGGAAAGCTGTATTAGTACCGAGATGTTTCGGTGGCACCGTCTTCTGGGTTCCGTTCGTGGCGTCACGACCAGAAGTTTCTAGCAGTGATGTCATAGGTTGCAATCTTTGAATGCTTTTCATCAGTTGCGAGTTACAAATTCGATGGCATGTGTAATATAACAAAGGAAGCTTGGAGTCATCGCATTCTTAAAGGTTCCCGGATGAGGTTTCTGAGATCGTCTAAATAGGGCGATAACTACGGTAACTCTGGGGTATCTAAGCATCCAAGAAATTTATTAATCATAACGTAGCGCGGCCGATTTTCCTATCAAAAAAGCAATCAAAGATAGAACAACCCGAGGTCATCTCTGGCAGCCAGGACGATTTGTGACCAATAAAAACGTGACATTTCGTTGAGATTAAAACGCTGTTATTGCAAAAAGTGCGCGCTTTTGTAGATAATAAAAGCAAATAAGAGTAGTCTAAAAATGATAATCTTTCGGCGGAAAAGGAAACATAATACTGCAATTATCGCTTAAAGAACTACGCACTATGTTGTTATTATTTTTTTGCCCGTGAGAGTGATAGCTGTCC
>JAZHYW010059879.1:0-15027 GCA_037355805.1 Ixodes ricinus | reverse complement strand
CATGATAAAAACAAAACAGCGCAAATACAAGGACGAAGTAGAAGGAACAACAGGACACAGCGCTGACTTTCAACTGAAAGATTCATTCGTGTAGGCGTCTGTTATAAATAGCAAACATTCCACCCGAAAAAATCAAGGAAAAACACAAGATATGAGGTGTTTCACGAAACGTGGACAAATTTGATATTGCGAAAACTACGCGTCGCACCAGAAAAAGGCTTGTGTCGTTTTGGTCCGGGGCCAGGGGCCTATTTAGGAAACTTATTAAAGTCCTTGATAACTATATTGTTAATTATTTTTGCGTATATTAACTTTTTTAATATTGGGTTTAAGGGCATGATTTCAATTAGAACATTGCTCAGCATCATCAAAAACACTAAATCAGCAAATTGCAGAACGATAGAAGGCACGCGAAGCATTTTACGGCTTTCTGAAGAACCATACAAATTCGAAGGGTTTTTAAGTTTCGGTTTGTTATCGGAGCGCATCTGCCCCGGCGGAACTGCGTCCCGTGGAGAGATAGTGCAACCAGCCTCTGGTGCGTCGCGCGATGACAGCGCAGCAGAGGCTGGGTGCACTATCTCTCAACGGGGCGCGGTGCTGCCGGGGCTGAGATGCGCTCCGATAGCAAACCGAAACTTAAAACCCGTCGAATTTGTACGGTTCTTCAGAAAGCCGTAAAATGTTTCGCGTGCCTTCTATCGTTCTGCAGTTTGTTGATTTAGTGTTTTTCGATGACGCTGAGCAATTTTCTAATTGAAACTATGCCCTTAAACACAATATTTAAAAAAGTTAATTACGCAAAAATAATTAGCAATCTAATTATCTCGGACTTTAATAATTTTCCTAAATAGGTCCCTGGCCCAGGACCAATAAGGCACAAGCGTTTTCTTGTTGCGATGCGTAGTTTTCTCAACATCGAATTTGTCCAGCTTTCGTGAAACACCCTGTATAACCTGTCACGTTTTCAATATAACACTCTCACTGCTTTGCCCTCATCGTTCTAAGAACTGCCGCTCCTTATCCGAAAGCACGAGTGACGGGGCACTAACACAGTCAGGGCCCAGTCGCGCAATATCACGTGCTTCTATTATTTCCCGCGTCACTCTGTCCTTATTTTTAAAAACCACTTGGCATCGCTCGAAGGCAGGAATGCACCCGCAGTCTCTGCAGTGCACGCCTAAGTGCCCTGACACGACTATAAAAAGCAAGGCACTTAGGCGCAACTCTGCAGGGCACTTAGGCGTGCACTGCAGAGATTGCGGCGTGCATTCCGGCAGTTTGATACTTTAGACTCATGTTACGGGTAAAAAAACAGGACGCGGGATGGCCAAAAAAACATGCTTTTCGTGTAAGGCTCGTCAAATTATGAGGCGCTGGAGAAATGCAGCCTTCTGCGTTAAGTCCTTATTTCGAACTCTTTCTGTTCGCCTTCCGCCCATTGAAAAGCATGTGGGAAGGGCCTTAGAACGCACCTGGTATCACTTCGCCGCAGCGTTCTTCCGCAACATAAAGTTCTGTCTGCGTTCCTCGCCGTCACCATGACAACGAACGCCGAATGAATGGAAGCACGCACGGTACCGCCGCGTGAAGCCAGCAACAGCTGATGCCATTTTACGAACGCCGTCTTCTAGCCAAAGCCGAACGCGGTATGTCAGATCAACCGCTTCCGCCGGTGCTCGATCGCCGTATGCTTTTCAATGGGCAGAAGGCGAACAAAAAAGAGTTCGAAATGAGGACTTAACGCAGAAGGCTGCATTTCTCCAGCGCCTCATAATTTGACGAGCCTTACACGAAAAGCATGTTTTGTTGGCCATCCCGCGTCCTGTTTCTTTTTACCCGTAACATGGGTCTAAAGTATCAAACTGCCGCTACGTGATATTGCGCGACTGGGCCCTGACTGTGTTAGTGCCCTGTCACTCGTACTTTCGGATAAGGAGTGGCAGTTCTTAGAACGATGAGGGCAAAGCAGTGACAGTGTTATATTGAAAACGTGACATGTTATATATCTTTTGTGTTTTTTCCTTGATTTTTTCGGGTGGAATATTTGCTATTTATAACCGACGCCTACACGAATAAATCTTCAGTTGAAAGTCAGCGCTGTGTCCTGTTGTTCCTTCTACTTCGTCATTGTCTTTGCGCTGTTTTGTTTTTATCATGTCTACTTACCATCTAGCCCAAACGTCTACGTTAATCAGCTATAAAATGAACCATCTTTGAGAAAGCTTGTCTTGAAGTGGACATGGTTTCACTGTTATCAGACATTTTTTTTTATCATTCCAAACTCGGGCAAACGCGCGTCATTCCGGAACATTTTGAGATCGCCCAAATTCATAACTATTGACGAATCACAATCTTTATGGCCCTCAACTACAAGCTCCGGCTATGGCAGATCCTATAAAATGAGTCTTCTTTGAGAAAACGTGTCTTGACTTGGACATGGTTTGACTGATTTCTGGCATTTGTCCATCATTTGAAATTCAAACGCCCGCACCTTTTCCGGAGGCGTTTTCAGATTGACCGAGTTCTTATCTGGCGAAAAAATATCAAACTTAATCCCGCCGACTACAAGCCGGTGCTATTGCTAAATATTGGGCTTCATTTCACTTTGAAGAATGTGATATCAAGTCGGATATTTCAATACGCTTTCTCTTGACTTTCTTTTCTGTTTGTTGTGCAGTACGAACGGGATAATGAAATTATTGAAAACATTTCGTGCGTGCCTAAATATTACTTATGACATGGGAATGTTAAGTTTAAAAAAACAATCATCCTCTCATACATCGTTTGTTCACCTCAGTTCTCCCAATCCTCACCATAAAAATCAGTAGAGTAGATTGTTGGGCTAGTTGGTTTTGGAACTTGGAATACATTTTAGCGCTCAAAAACATGGACAAAAAGAAGATAATAAGACACCACAGAGCGCACTGTGGTGTCTGATTCTCGTTTGTTTTTCTTGTTTTTGGGCGCTAAAATGTATTCAACTAAAAAGTCACTTTGTTATAACCACATAATATTAATAACATGCGAGAATGTTTTTAACAGGTTTATAATTTTTTGTATATCCTAATATAAAACAGCCGTTTTGTTTGCTCGTTTTATGATGACAGTAGCAGAATGCTGGAAATTATCTTAAAAGTCTAAACGAAATCAAATCCACCTTATTTTGCAAATCTCAGGAACCCAAGAAAAACAAATTTTCCACAAAAATAAATTTCACCGATCATATTATAGATTCTTCTGGTTTATTGCAGAGCAATGGTAAACATTGAATTTTGTAGTATTTTTAAATTCTGCTCGTTCAACCATCATTGTTTCTCAAAGAATTGCGTGAGATGCCTCGGAAATTTATTTCTCTACACATGCAATAGCGTCTTCGACACTAAACAGAATCGCATAATATTTCGGAGGTATTCTCCATAATTTAAGCATTCATATTGAGTTATTTTATAACCAAGAATAAACGTTACACTTTGATTAAATTCGACACTATCCGTCGTGGCAGTATGTCAAAAAAGATTTTTCGACGGAGTGCAGTTTATTCGTCATCATCTTGAAATGTTGGCACAAGAATGGTGGTATATATATGATAGAATGGAGTAGTATCATGACCAATTGTTTAAAGTGTAACGTTTCGATGTTATGGCCATATTTTTATATTAAATACATAGTCTTCAATGTGAGCAGTGCCAAAACCCACTAAGAGATGTCGCCATCGCACGATCGCACATATTTCTTGGGATGTATGTTCTACACAAGAAAGAAATGTTGCGCACTGTAACCCTAATAACTATATTTAACATGTTTTCCTCCCGTGATAATTTCTACTCGAAATATAAAAAAGAACGTTTTTTATGTACTGAATGCTACACACTAAACATTGTAACACCCATAATCGTGTAAAAAGGGTGTAAGAAGGGTGCAAGTTAGGAAAAACACCCTTTTTACAACCTTTTTACACGATTTCTGAATATCAGTGGGTGTAAAAGGGTGTGTTGACGTCTTACACCCCTTACACGCCCTTTTTACGCCCCACTTGTAGCGATGGTTTCTAAAATCGTGTAAAAAGGGTGTATGGGCGAATTTTACGCCCTTCATTCACACGGTGTGAGAGGGGCGTAATGTTGATACTGTCGAATACACCCATGATTTCATAACCGTTCATGTTTATCGCTTTGGTGAAACGGTTGCTGATGTACGGCGGTACTAACATCGAGTATGATTAATCGCCACACGAAGGCGCGTATGATTAGGAAGTGCTAGAGAATAGTTTTTGCAACTCCGATCGAACTCTCCGTCCGACACGAGCCGAAAATTACGTGTCGCGCGTGCATCCGTTTTATCAGTTCAACTTCGATTTAAAAATCACCTCCGCTCGCAAAAGGTGACCGAAGACGTGTAAATATACAGCCCAGGAAACACACCGTATTGCGCGATATTGGATCTAATCGAAAGGATTGTGCCCACACCATTTTGGTTCAGCCAATATTTAACGAATGGGATGAGTCGCGCCGACGCCATCCTGACATAACGTACGCGACGCCGTTTTTGGTTGAGTGTTGAGTATCCTGCGTTAATCGGCTATGCCGGAGAGGTATTTCTATTTCTTGACCGCCTAAAATACGACGTTAAAAAAAATTAAGCAACACGGAATCTGCTTGCTTTTAGTCCGAGAAGTCTTTCTCGGGCTAAAAGCAAACAAATTCCGTTTTGCTTAATATTTGTTTTTGACTGCGCTGAAGCTTTGAACAAGCTGTGGCGCCCTTATTTCGGGTAGTACAATCTCACCTGACTGGACCAATAAGTACACTTCCCAACACATGGAGAAAAAAAAGAAAGGGAAAGAAGGAACTCAAACGCATAAACAAGACGACGATCAACGAGTTCTACCGAGACAGCATAAGCCACTCCCCGGCTCCACACTTTTCGAAAGGGAACCGCCACCCGAACAACAACGACTCCAAGGTCCCGCACACAAGGCGAGCCTCCCTGTACAGGGCAGGAGGCAGCAGAGGGAGATTAGCTGCTTTGTCCACCCCCTTTGACCTCGTCTTCTGATAAGCTTCCACACCTTCTTTTGGGTCTTCGTGTGGCTGTGAGCGAGTGCGAAGGCCGCTTCTAGCGAATCAGAGGGGTGGAGCGAAACACGTGACCGCTCTCCGTAGGACAAAAACGCTTGGACGAAAATTTGTCACGCGACTCGCTCTGACGCGCTGATGGGCTCACTGGGGTCATAGCCTTCGCCGTTTGCCAGGTTATGGTGAGTTGTAGGGACCACGTAAATCCGGTTTCCAAAAAGCGTCCTTCAGTGCTCTCCTGTTTTTCGTGCAAGCAGGTCCTGACGAGTTCCACTTCGCGACCGTAGTTTTTCGTCGTGAACGGCGGAATACATCCATGCCAACTTTTTTATAATGGCCGTTTATTTCGTCGGAGTCTATGGAATTATTGTGCTGTGTTTGTAGAACGCGTTTCGACAAAGAGCTGCTCATCGGCGGACGCGAGACTTCCGTCGAATGTGATCGACCGCCTTCATCCTCGACATTGTGTTTGCGTTGTTTCGTGCTGCGCGAATCAGATTGTGCATCTATCACGACAGAGAGCTCCTCATCGGTGACCGCGATACTTCCGTTGAATGTGAGCGACCGCCTTCATCCCCGGCATTGTGTTTGCGAATTGTTCTGTGCTGCTCGAATCGGATTATGCATCTATCACGGATTACATGAGATCGCTCTCTTATATGTAAGTACTCTGCATGCATGCTTCTGATTGTAGTCCTGCTTCCGTCTCAATAGACCATTTTACTGTTTACAAACATGAACTGCCGCTTGCGTCCCAAGTAACTTCCGGTCGTTCCGTATTTGTGAACGTAATTAGCAGAGACATGGCTGCGGCCAGATGACCTCCTTGCAATCGTCTAAAGAGAATTTAGTAGAACCTAGTAGAATCTTGATCGAAAAATAAAAAGTAAACCAGGCATGTTTCGACTCATTCGCAGTCATTTCTTCCTGCAGTCTTTTGGGTTAATACACCCTATCGTCATGGGTGTCGGTCATTGCGTTTTTTTTACTTGCCTTTCTGGTGGCGGTACACCCAATTTAGAGGGCGTACTGCGCAGTCGTAACACCCTAATAAAACGGTGTACTGTGGAATCACACCTTTATTTAAGGGTGTTCGGGAAAAACACCCTCCTTTAGGGGTGTTAGGTTATAACGCCCCTTTTTTAGGGCGTTTTGCTACACCTATATGCGTGTTATTTATAGGACAAGCCATTTACACCCATAAGGGTGTTACGATGTTTAGTGTGTAGGGGCGCAACCAAGCGGGTGAACATTTAGCATGACAAAAAACCCGAGACCGCGGGAGACCCCGAAACCATCCTGTGTATGTACCGTTTTTACCCGGAGTCTGGGTTTTCTTTTTTTTTTAATGCTTAATATTTACGAGTTTTCTTGCGCCCTTACATTAAGTTTATTAATCCTACAAAATGCAAACCTCGCCCTCCTTCCCCATTCGTTATTCACCTATTTAAGTGTGTGCGCGTCGTTCTTACCCACAGACTCGCGATATTGTCATTGTTTTAATATAGAGTTTGTTTTTTGCGCCATCATTTATGTAATAAATATATTAAAAAATCAAGATGGAAGATTTTGCGAAAATCAGTTTGATATTGTTATTTCACTAAATTTTTACACTACTTTATTTTTGACTACCAATCTTAGGTGACCAAAGCAAACATAACAGCCAAATATCGAATATTTGGGTGTCCCGATAGAAAATGAAACCTGCAGGTTCGAGATGACACAAGCCTTTTCAAGAATAATACAAACATAAAAAAGAAGTTTTTTAGGTATGTGTGGTGCAAATTCCAAAATTACCATTCAAAAGGCACACATTCGGGTAAATTAAGAAAACTAAACATCATCGTAGATTACAGGATCTTTTATTGATGCAAATGGCCTCCAAAATATTGGAAAGAAATGACTCAGTTTCTAATATTGATAGAATCAATGAGAACCGGGAAGACAATAGTATCTATGAGAAAACAGTGAGTGCGCAGGCGAGCTGGGGAAGTTGATCATGATGTAGAATACCCGAGACTGTGGTAAAAGCTAGCAAACTTGGTCGAAAAAAAAAGACAGGGGAAAAGAGCGTCTCAAACTCAGCTACTGCGTTTATTTCCTCAAGACCTTATATATCCACAACCTAATCACCGACCACCGACGTCAAAAAGTCAACCTTTGTTAGACAATTCTACCCACACTGGTCTTCACCACCACCATAAACGGGGACCTCAATCCCAAACTGAAAACTTGGGACCTTGAACAAAACAAACACAACAAAACAAAAACACGGACCCACTTCCTTTCCAGCGGGAGTCTCAAAGGGCTGTGCTTTATCTAAACGAGAACTGATATGACCTTCAACTGAACCCCTGCCCGCAAAATGACTCAGTGCACGTTCATTTACAACTGAAAAAAAAAAACATTGACAAAAACATTACATTTTAAGAAACGTCTTGGAACTACTTCCAAGTTGCATCGAAGCATGGCTGATACAAATACCGATGGATTTGATACGAACTGTATCTCGTATGAGCCTCTTAGTGTTGTTGCGCTCTCTGTGCACAATGTCAGTTTGCGACCAATGTGCGTACAATCTTTGCACTCCCTAATGTGTTTAGCAAGCTCTGAATTGGCTGCGTTTACTTTTACATTTCTTTTGTGCTCTACCAATCTATCATTTACACACCTTGCCGTTTGACCCACATACTTGAAACCGCATTCCAGTGCTATTTCATAAACCACCTCTTCCTTGCAATCAACCGACTTATCACGGTGCGCTTTCTGACACACTTTCTGACTCGTCTGAAACGGTGTTAAACGGTTCAGTTTAAAGTCGGACTTAAACGCTACCTACATCCCAAATTTGTTTGCGCGTGCTTTAAGGCTATGAGAAATTGGAGGTCATATCAGTTCTCGTTTAGACAAAGCACAGCCCTTTCAGACTCCGGCTGGAAAGGAAGTGGGTCAGTGTGTTTGTTTTGTTGTGTTTGTTTTGTTCAAGGTCCCAAGTTTTCAGTTTGGGATTGAGGTCACCGTTTACGGTTTAGGTGAAGACCAGTGTGGGTAGAATTGTACAACAAAGGTTGACTTTGTGACGTCGGTGGTCGGTGATTAGGTTGTGGATATATAAGGTTTTGAGGAAATAAACGCAGTAGCTGAGTTTGAGACACTCATTTCACCTGTCTTTTTTTTTACGAAGTTTCCCAGGTTTTACCAGCAGTCTCGGGTATTCTACATAATGGTCAATAGCATCGAGCCTAACTACAAAAATGAATACCATATTAAAGCATTTTTTTTTCAAAGTTTCTAGAGTCGATATGCCTTGAACAAAAAACGCCCATACACAGATCTTGAAAACATGAGAATTGCCAGAAAACGAGTAGAAATTATGAACAGAGGAAACAGACTCCGATTTTGTTTAATTTCGTTTCATGTACACTGCCATGTCTTTCTAGAATGAGGTACACCTGGAAGCAGTATGGGCTGACTCTAGGCATTGGTTGGAGTGATGCCATTTCGCATGCATGCATTTTAGGTTTGTCGAGACCGGTTTGTACAAAATTCGAGCTCACGCATCAAGCTGGACATATTCCAAATTTGTCTTGTAATTCCGCCCTTCAAACCAGTTCATGTATCTACCCCATCTCGGTAAACTAACCTACCTCACTTCAACGTTTTACCTCTCAGATAACATGAATATTTTACATCGCTGATACACCAGGTGTCTAACTTGAACGTAGCTTATTGATTAGCCTCTTTCTCGGCATAGGCATTTAATCAGAGACTGCTAACCATTCAGTGCTTCAAAATAAAAAAAAGGATGAGTAAAGGCATGGGGAACGCACAAGCGAGCTGGGGATTCCGAGACATAAATAAAACTTGGGTCTAAAGAAGGAGAGAGAAGGCACATAGAAATAAGAGCACAAACAAACATGCTCAATGTGTTCGTGCATACCGATTTCTTTTTTTTAATGACTTTTTCTCCTTTCTGTTGAATGTCAGGTCTTAATTTATATTTAAAATGAAATAGTTTGTTCAGGAGTTTTGTGGGTAAAATGAAGCGCACTCTACCTGCATTATCTAAATAACACTGGTGATTCTTCAGATCATACTACTGCGCATATTCCATATTTCGATGTCCCCGAAAAGAAAAATGGCCTCCTCTAGGGGAGTGATGACGTGAAAAGTTCAAAGTAACTTTATGTTTCTTCTCAAGTCTGCATAGGATACTTAATATACACTAGAAGCTAAACACCTAGTGTAAATTGTTTAGTGAAAAAATGTTTTTGAAACTTGCTGTGAGACACTAGTGAGAGAACATTGTCCCATTAATAACCCTAATAACTATATTTAAGATGTTTTCCTCGTGATAATTTCTACTCTAAACATAAAAAAACGGTATTCGTGTACTGAATGCAAGGGCCCAACCAAGCGGGTGAAAATTTAGCATGACAAAACACCCGAGACCACGGGAGACCCCGAAACCATCCAGTGTATGTACTGTTTTTACCCGGAGTCTGTTTTTTTTTTAATGTTTAATATTTACCAGCTTCCTTGCGCCCTTACATTAAGTTTATTAATCCTACAAAATGCAAACCTCGCCCTCCTTCCCCATTCGTTATTCACCTATTTAAGTGTGTGCGCGTCGTTCTTACCCACAGACTCGCGATATTGTCATTGCTTTAATATAGAGTTTTTTTGCGCCATCATTTATGTAATAAATATATTAAAAAATCAAGATGGAAGATTTTGCGAAATCAGTTTGATGTTGTTATTTCACTAAATTTTTACACTCCTTTATTTTTTACTACCAATCTTAGGTGACCAAAGCAAACATAACAGCCAAATATTGAATATTTGGGTGTCCCGATAGAAAATGAAACCTGCAGGTTCGAGATGACACAAGCCTTTTCAAGAATAATACAAACATAAAAAAGAGTTTTTTTAGGTATGTGTGGTGCAAATCCCAAAATTACCACTCAAAAGGCACACACAAAAGGCACGAATAATGCCGCTTGCTTGTCTACGAGTAAGCGGCAATTAACGAAAACGAAAGCAGAATATAAATTTGTGTTTACGTCTCAGACGTCCTCAAATTGGACGGCTATGCTGAGGCGAGCTTGAATACGATTTTATAGTATTTGCATAAGCCTGAAATTAGCGCATTGTTAACAATAAATATATAGGAGATGCATGTTCAAGTAGCACGACAGAGTCTCCTAACTCGGCACAAGCTTGGCAATGAGGCCTAACTCGGCCCCAATACAGTTTTTCTCCAATACGTTAGTTTGTGGCACAGAACTTTTCTTTGGCATTTCTAAAGATTCTTTAGAGCTCACCACTGAATTGCCAGACAGACCCAAGCCAAACATACCACGCATGAACCGAAGAAGTAGCAGTGAATCCTAAACTTGAAACATGTCCGGCAGTTTAGACCGAAAGTTACCACACAAAAAACGAACAGCCAGAAGTGAAGCCAAACTCTGGCAGTTGTTCGGCGATTTAGGCCCAAAGATGCCGGATAACAGCCAAACTAGTGTCGGTGAAACCTAACTCCGTTACTTCTTTCATGAATTAGTGTCAAGAACCCAAACTTTAATAAAAAAAAATGCCAAGTGTGTTTTTTGTTGTTGCTTTCTTTGGTATTTTTGGCGCTTTAGATGCTTAGACAAAACCAAATATTAGCCTAAACAACTATGCTACCTGGGTAGTAACATATACCGCTTTGTAGCGCCATTGTGATGTTGGATTTAGCACTCTGGATGATATGACCACCTTGATCTTCCACGTACTAATTCTTCTCTAACTAATCTTAGTTTTGGCGCCACTACAGGAAGTGGTTCAAGTCGACGCTTGTGCTGGTCCCTTTGTTCGGCGCCCACTACGCCTTTCTCCTCGGAATGTCATTGGCGGCAGCGGGCGACCTGCTTGAGCTGGTGTGGCTCTACATCGACCAGCTGTTCTCTTCATTTCAGGTGACCTGTTTCTAACAGTGCAGTAGTTTTCCTAACGCATGCAAAGTGTCACCACCTGTAACATGTTACCTTTAAAAAATACCGTAGATAAAATTGCGCGCATTTTTTAAAGAACTAGTAGCGTCGTTTTCTAGTTTCTGAAGCCATATGCCACAAGCGTTCCAAGTTTGTGCTTCACTTCCGTCCACGTTATTTTTACCTCTTCGCTGTTTTCTAAAGTGGCTGACATCTGAGGGAGGGCAATTACGGTCAAAAATCGAACCAAACTAAATGAGAGATATCGCTTTAGTAGCACGAAATATAATCCCAGCCGAAATAGTGCGTTAAAGTGAAACCGTGTTCTTCGCTAAAAGCAGTATTAAAGACGCCGCCAGTTGCTTTTTAGCGGGAGGTGAGCGGGTTAGCTGTTAGTCCTTCAACACTGGGATATGACATGCAGTTGGTGCTTTGCCTTTTTCTCCCATGTTTTTACCTCGTTCTGTGAAGTGGTGATTAAAGCTTTTTACCGCGTTTTCCTATTTTTTGTAAGCCAGGCCCTGTGTTTAATAAACACATGGCTGATCATATTCATGTTTCTTGAGTTCTAATTTGTTCTCTAGCATTCCTATCAATTGATGCCGCTATCTCCCTTTCTGCTCCGCGAAAATAAGATTCTCCGGACACGCCAAGCCCTGCGTTTTCTAGCTGTCAGTGTTATATGCGGTGCTTGAACTGCCGTGGCTCTATCTAAAACAGCAAGCAAAATCGGCGCCTGCACGTAAAAATTTAAACCTTTCGTCAAAGGTTTATTTCACAAGTGAGTTTTAGCTCGTAAAGTTACGAGGCGTAGCTCCCTTTTCGTAAAAAAGTGGTAAACTAACTTGCCAGGGCCAACGGTGGAAGGCGATGCGGAAGACCGAGTCCAGGGGCGGGGCTCGTTTGACGCACGTATCGATAGATGGCGTCAGGAGCAGCGTCGGAAGGTATAGCCGACCAGCGAAAGAAAGCAGAACACGCAGAAGAAATACAGCGGCAGCAAGGGCACAGCCGTTATGTAACGGCGATTTCTTTTATTTTTGTTAATTTAAGTTTTGCTATCATTGTCCGCATTTATATTTAAACAAAAGGTACATGAGAAATCGATTATTTTCACTTTAATAAACCACGGGTGTCGTGGGCAGTCTCCATATTATTTTTTTCCAAGGCAAGCCGGAGCTAGTTTTTTTTTATAGGCTCCCTACGGGAGCCAGAGATGTGCATCTGTTTTTCACGTTTAACTAGATGCTTGGGAATCGCCACGCCTTGCATTTCTTATAGCAGCGAGACGAAGATTGACTTCAACACTGTTCAGACACAAAGCAACACACTTTCCCAGAAATCATTCCTCTTAACGCAGGGACGTTGGATGCGCTAAAACAAATGCAGCGTCTGCATCTTGAAAATTAAGCGGCCTAATCTCTACGTCTTTATATTGCCTGGCTTTCTCATTATTAACGTTTGTATCTTTGTTTGTGCCAACTTGATTGAACAGGAATATATCTCTGCGGCACCTAGCTTTCAAAATCTGAAGTCGTACCAAGAAATTAAAACGCTAAGTGGGCCAGTTTTTGTTTTTCCTCTTTAAAAGGAAGCTTAGGCGCTTTTTAATTAATCTGAGTTTAAAGCTGACTCCTGTTCCTACAGTCTTGTATCGTCAATTTCATTAAGGCACTTAAATTGAACTGAAGTACACGTAAACTGCTTTTATTTTAGAAAAAAAAAGGGTAGGGATTGTTACAAAGCATGCCATGAACCTCACTGTTACATGTTATCTGTCAATGGTCATCTAAGTCCGTCCATGCGGCACTTTCGCTAGTTTTACCCTCCGATCTGGCGCTGCCCTGCTTTCGACCTGCCGCACGGGGGCGAGACTACTGCCAAATATCTATTTGCCTATTACGTCGCTTCTACTAATGAAATTGAAAAAAAAAACTTCAGACAACTAATTTTTAAGGTGACTACATTCAAACTTTCACAATATTTCCCAATTCAAAAAGTTCCTCACCTGCCCTTTAAAGTAATACACCACAAAAAACGAGGATGAAGCAAGCTAGAAGAATAAGATGTCGAGAATTTTTTCTAGTCTGTTTCATCCCTCGTTTTCTGGGTGGCTTGTTTGCTTCGTCCTCGTTTTTTGGCGCATACTTTACAGGGGAAGAAAGTATTCGCCCAAAAGCGCATGGTTAGATTACCAATTATTTTCAAAACTGAACATAAGTAATATAAAGCACATCCAAAATAACTTCAGACCGTAGGTAATCTCATTAGAATAAAGGTTAATTTATAAAGAAATTAGATTAGCCTATACTTACTTTTGAATATGTCAAGTAAATATTGATCCACACTTTTTTTTTTTTACAGTCGACCTCCAGGACAGTAGCCTTCCATGAAGGCACATTGACTGTGATGTCTTCTGCCAAACTCAGTTACTAATATTTGGGTCTTCCAGTGACGTAGCCTGTTATAAACGGGATGGCCTGTTCTCTAACCAAAATTCCAAAGCGAAAATTGAGAAACAACCCAACAGCATTCGGTCAGATCCGTCCGGAATATTGGTTTATTTCTCCCAAAAGCACAACGCATTTCCATACTCCCTTTCGAGTAGTATTCTTCGGAAACACCAAAATAGCGTAAGCTATAGCCATTTATTTGTGAGGTGGCCGGATGTTGTTGAGGCAGAAACGTCCCGTCAAAAGAAAGGAAATGGCGCGGCAGTCTCTTTCGAAGTGAAAGTAATTCTGGGTTTGAAAACCCAAAGTAAAAATATTCCTTAATTTCTTTTTCGGCTTAAACTTTTCGGAGAAGAGGCCTATCTGAAGTGGGGATAAACATAGGAAAGAACAATAAAGTTATCCTGTGTGCTCCACCGCTGCAGTGTAGAGGGGAAAGTTCTTAGAATCTGTTGACGACAAAATGAAAACGTGGTGTGAACAACCGAATAGTCGTCATTTTTGTTTTGTTTGTTAACGTGGTTTTTTGGAGATATCTGCGCAGAAATCTTTAGTGGTGTTATAGCTAATGGGTTATCTTCTCTTTTGCGTTAGTTTTTAACTCCGTTTTATACATATTTCTTATAACCATGCATCAGGCTTTGCGCCTGTGGGATTTCGTTGGTGTGCTGTTTTATTTTAACTCAAACTCTCTCTTTAGGCAACATTCTGCAACAACTATCATTTTCAACTGGTTTTCTTAAAACTCTAGAGAGGAGAGACGGCTGTATTAAATATTGGTTGAAAGAGAAGCTATCAGTCCCAAAATACTTCTTAACCTTATTTGAAATAGGTTATTATATCATTTGTTTTCAAATAAGTTTGTTCATCTTAATTGTACTCAAGTTATAATGTGATCTTTGTTTTGGCATCCGAAAATGACATTTGTTTTGTCTTTCTGCTTTCACAGGGATTTCTGGTGGCGACGCTCTACTGCTTCCTGAACGCCGAAGTGAGCTAACTCGCAACCCACTGTTCTTAAGCTGTTAAAAGCAGACTGTGCAGTTATATTCACTTCGTGTGCTGCTTTATCTTCTAGTTATAAAATAAGCTTCGTTAATTGTCTGTTCAAGGTTAACCCGGTGTCACTTCGTTATTGTTTGGAAGAACTAGTTGCACCAGCAACGTCATCTCAATAACTAAGCTATCTTCTGGAATCCTGTCCTGTCTACTTCTCCCTTCGTTTTCGTCCTTTTTGTTTTGGCGTATTACACCATAATAATTATCAGGATTCGCTACGGCCATGGTCATGTAGACCTTCTGATTACAGCAGCACACTCTGAAACAAAAGCTAGTAGTATTTACTAGGTAAAAGCCAGCAACTGCTGGTCACATGTGTTACTAGGTGCCTACCCAAGCAGTTCAAATTTAGATAATCATTGGCCAATGGCTGAAAATGGTCCTTTGGCCAGTGGCCAGAAGTGGCCAGCCATTGGCTGACGACTGGCGTTTCTCTGGACATTAGCCAACGGCCACTGGCCA
>JAZHYW010059870.1:0-39846 GCA_037355805.1 Ixodes ricinus | reverse complement strand
GTACTTCGTTCCGGTTACGTATTGCTATATTTCATCGCATTTGTGTCCACAATCATTTCGTAATTCGCTACTTATATATATTCAATTTGTTATAATGCATTAAACAAGATATATTTATATATCTGTGATTTTTATTTTTGAGTTTTTGGGTCCGAGGCTGCTTCCTGTAGCTGTAAAGGGAGCTCGGTGAGCTCCTTTAACACGGACCTCCCTTAGCGAAAGGACCTTTATGCGCAGTGTGATCACGATCTCCAGCTCCCTTTATCACACATACACAGCGGAGCGCTAAGTTAGCGCTACGTGAGCGCTCCAAGGAGCGCTCATGTGGCGCTTCCTAGCGCGTGATGTAGCGCTCGGTTAGCGCTTCAGTAGCGCTCTATTAGCGCTTCAGAAGCGCTTCGTTAGCGCTCCAGTAGCGCTACAGAAGCGCTTTGTTAGCGCTCTCACGCTCCTTGTGCCGTGCTTGCTGCTGCGGAACAGCGCGTGCACGGCGATTTCTTCGTAGTTGTTTTTCCCTTGGCATTGAAAGAAGAGGGAGTAAAAGAGCCGCTCTCCAAGCAAGGGTTGGGCAGACGATCCAGAGTCATGGACTCTGAGCAACTAATTGATCGGGTACGACCTCATCGCTTTCTATTCGATATGCGTGACCCTTGTTTCAAAGACAAGCAGTTAAGAATAATCGCCTTCGAAAGAGCTCTGTGTCTCGGTCCCTCAGCCCTAGGAACAAGGTTCGCCGGGTACCCGTCGGTATCGCGGTGGCGAAAGATTTCGCGCACCCAGAAGGCTCTTACGGGCGTTGAGCCGTCCACACAAATAGGCACTAATCGCGTATGTAACAGCATTTGTCGCGTTTCTATTTCAGCATCCCACATGTATCCCCAATTTTGCTGCTGATGCACACCCAACCACAGGAACCGGAACCGCAGTGCACGCGCCAATCCGCAGCCCCGCGGTACAAGAAGCGCTACTGAAGCGCTAACAAGGCGCTACTGGAGCGCTAACTAGGCGCTACTGAAGCGCTAACAAGGCGCTACTGGAGCGCTAACAAGGCGCTACTGGAGCGCTAACAAGCGCTACAAAAGCGCTACTCGCGCGCTATATTAGAACGAAGTCACGCGCCAGGAAGCGCCACACGAGCGCTCCTTTGGAGCGCTTACGTAGCGCTAACTTAGCGCTCCGCTGTATGTGTGAACAGGCCTTTACGCTGCCGTGTGATTTGGGTATTACGCTGCCATGTGAATTGGGTATTATTTGGCTGGTTGTTCGTCTTTCTCTTCTTCTCCTTGTCGCTGCCGCTAAAATCGTCTTCTTTTTCTGACCTCTCGGAAGTCCGTGAATATAGCTGCTTGGGAGGGTACCGATCGACCGGTTGAGGTTGTTCCTGGTATGCCGGATATGCCAGGACTCTAAATAGAGTCGTTTTTTCCTGTTTTCTTTCGGTGTCCAGGACAGAACTGCTGTCGAAGTCGATGACGTGGTTGTTCTTTCTGCATTTCCGCTAGAGCGTTTCTTTGCTCGCCTTCTTTTTTACATCATATTTGTGTCTGCGTAGACGTTCGGGGAAGTTCTTAGTTTCTTCCAAAAGATCGTCATCAAAAGAAGAACCAAGGCCTTGTTTATCGCATTCCTTGCGCCGACTATACTTCGTTTCACCTTATGTTGTACCGCAGCGAAGGCCAGAAGCGCAGGCTCATAGCGTTGGCAGCCGCTCTTAAGTCACGAGAGCTTGTGCCGCCAAAGATGCGCCCCGGAGCAAGGAGCTCGCGCGTGTAGCGCTCTCTGCGGTACATCATAAGGTGAAACAGAGAAACAAATAGCCTCATATATATGGAGAAACCAAGAACTTCCCCGAAAGTCCACGCAGAGCTCGTGACAATCAATGCCCTGACATGCATTCGGGTAATGGCTCGAGCAGAACTCAGCACGTTCCTGTTCTTTGCAAACCTCAGCGCGCGGCGATGATAAACATTGCATAAATCGGCTCCGGGTCACGTGGCCTCTTGTTCTGGCTGCGAGTGGAGGTGGTGAAGGCTGGTTCTTTTCCGTACTTTTTCGTGACTTTCTTTGTGGAATAAGTAAATAAATAAAACTAACATGTGTTTTATAAATTATGAATGTCGAGACTGAAAGCACAAAAAGTGTTGCGTTGCCCTTTAAAGATAGCCTCTTGTTCAAATACATTTATTTATTGGGAGGGTCACTTCGCAACCTGTCAATGAAATTATTCAATTGCGAGCCTGGAACTGTTATACTGTTATGAAGGTACGTTGACGACCGACGTTTTTAATGATGTTTCAGGCAAAAATGTGAGCTAGAATCACGCGCTCAATACTATCAGAAGGAAAAGCGTTTTCAGGTGGTCCTGCCTCTAAATGCCGATGTCACTCTCCCAACGCAGTCTGCACGACGTCGGGAAGCGCTCTTGGTTTACCCGGAGTATACAGTGAACCCGGAGTACAGTGTACTAGAAGACGGGGTAGTGTTTGGACCGGCGCAATTCGACAATGAGAACTTGTGAGGCTGCGCGTGAGACAACAATCGTGGCGCTGTAGTCGACAGGGCAGCAGAAATTCGCTGCAATCCGCACGTGCCGCCCCACGTGCGCGTGCGACGCGGTGCACGCGCACAACCACCACTATACTGACCCTACTGCCGATGCGCCGGTGTCGACACCTATCGCGATCCACACCACACGCCTCACGCGAGGCTGCTCCACTCTCAACACTATTCTAGTATACACTGTACCCAGAGCTTTATTTCAAACTGCGTTTTGTTTTCTTCTTCTTACAGGGCTCCTTTAAAGTAAGATGCGTATAGTCGGTAGGTTACGGTGCAAAAAAAGGGAGAAAATAAAAGACGGTTTAGGCTCATCAGAAAGTTCGTGTTCTGAGAAAGCACTTCAATGCAGCTGGAGCCACTTAATAGGCTAATACAACGTGCAGTTGGTGCAGTGAGTGCCGGCAGGCTGGTTTCAGGTTGGTCTCAGGAGCTGACATTCATTCCACACGTTCCACGAAGAACGCTCTTGAATGAAGAAGAAGCAGAGTCATCATGTCCAGGAACACAGCATCCGAGAACAATGACAATTGGCAATCAACAAAGGCCGGGATTCTCAACAAGAAGCGGCAGCGACAAAAGCCTCACGAAGTCAACAACCGCCACGAGTGAGGACGACAGGTTTTACACTGCCGGAGCAAGCAAAGAAGAGGCGCAGCTTGGCCTCGCTGACCAGAACAATGAGAGCACGCAGCTCCTTCCCTCCAAAACGGTTCTTCTGCCGGCTCTTTGTCCTCATCGCAATCGCTTGCGGTGATCAAACAGAAAGTGCTTCGTCCCGACACATATTCCACATCCCCTGGAACAGAGTCCTCAGGTTACAACGCGGATATCAGTTCTCCTGAGCAGAATCCTCAAGCTACACCAGGGACGGATGATTCAATGGTTCAGCTGCTGAACAAGAGGAAGTCAGAAGAGTCCGTGGGCGAGGACATGATGCTGCTGAAGACGACGGAGGGACTTCTAGAGATCCTTCGAAGACGTTGTTTTCCCAAGACGACTTCAAGCGATGGGTCGAGAGCGACGTGTTCGAGCACTGAGGGCCCGGGGTCAGGCGGCACACGAGGAGGTGGAGTTCAGCGACGACAATGCTTCTCCGGACAGGTGGCTCGTCGTGATCCTGGTGGCGTCTCTCTACATTATGTTTTACGTGGCCAGGGGCCTGGCGTACTATGTCCTGGAGTACAACGGATACGTTGTGGACTATCCAAGTTATTCGAACACGACAGTTCGTCCCCGGTGACTTTACGGAAAAAACTCACGAGTGAACGGTATGATTAAGTGCCGTCGGTTTATAGCGTGAGGTCAAGAAGTTCCATTTTAAGGCCAACACTAGCATTCGACTGCGTTTGACTGCGTTTCGTCAAAATGTGATTCCAAGTTACTGGTGCATCTGTGCTTTATACTCCGGGTGCGAAGATACTTACGAATTAGTTGACACGTTCCAGACAACGCACAGATTTTCTCTCGCGGTTGTATCTCGATGTATAATGCAGTCAGATGCTACTAAGAGAAAATGGCTGTTTTGTCGTCTGCCGGGGAAGACAATATTGGTTGTGTATAATACGCGTTCCTGAAAGCGTTAGGGAAGCCAGATAATGTTGGCACTTGCGCTCAGCAATGGGAGCCTCCAGCTGTAATTTATCACTGTGCACACTTTCAGTGCCCATCGCGGATTGTTTGCCGCCGCTGAGCGCGTGCTAAGTTTTCCCAACAGCTCCGTAACACACATTTCGTGCAATCTTGCCTGTCATCCTTACAAGTTAGTACGTAAAGGCTTACTTCGCATACGCTCGTTTCAAATGAGGCAGCTAGAGCTCAGTTACGGTGACATTCTACACAAAAATATAGCGTGATTTCTACAGCAATAGCTTTGACCATGTTTTAAATATCAGAAAATCAAGGAAATTTTAAACCAGGAATTTCGAGACGCCCATATATCAACTGGAGAAGATATGCCAGATTGTTTCCCAGATGTCCCGTCTTTCGATATCGAAAAATGCTGGAGTTCGCATCAGGGCTCGGACACGAGGTAAAACAAAACATACCCAGAAAATTGAGACGGCAATTGAAACATCTAAAACATGTTCAACGCTAAATAAATAATAAAAGGAACCAAACAAGCGCCAGCAAAGGGATTTACAGCTGCAAAACCGCACAGAAATCCCGATAGGCTTCTCATTCCGCCCAGTCTTCGTTTATTCTTGCCTCAGACAGGTGTTTGAGTTGGATCTCTTCACATACGCCGGCATGCAAATTATGCACACGTATCCGCATCAACACAGGTTCATGTTCATAAAGGGGATCACGAGTACTTATTTTCAGTGTACATGTAGCTGTCACTAGCACTTCATGTTGCATCTCTGCTTGAAACGTGCTAGCAAGCTCGTACGCTGTCGGATAGTGTCGTGGTACCAATGCGAAAGCATAACTGTCCCAGTAAAAGCGAACCGACGTCATCGGCTTTTTGAAGCCGCGCCAAACGGCACCTTCCCCTGGCCCAATGGGGTGCGGAAGCCTGTCGTCTGTAGCAGTGATCTGAAGGATAGGCTCCCATTGGTTGGGGCGCGTCATAGTTTCAAGGAACGAGGCTCCCATTGGCTCTCGCGCAGCGTAGTTCCAGGGAACGGCACCAGAGAAGCCCTCTCCATGGCGGCGCAGCGCCACACGCAGCAACCCGGCCGCCGGTGAGGAAGGTCGCGGGCCTGGCCGCAGAGCCAGTGTTGCCGAATCGTGGGAAATTTCCCATATTGTGGGGAAAAGCATGACAGCTAGGGAAGAAGGGAAAACAGAATTTAAAAACATGTAAAACGTGGGAAATATTGTTTAATAAGAAACTAAAACAAAATTTCGTCATTTTCTTATCTGCATCGAACAAGAAAAAGCTACACAGACAGTTTTCTGTTTTGAAGAGCCAATCTAATTCATCTCGACTTACATCATGTGTGTGCTGCAAGCCTGCCGGTACAGTACTGCCGGTTCGTGCGCTTTCCTCACCGCTAGCTACGCACACACGTCCTGTCAGTGCGATCGATCGTGGATTGCACAGGTGGGTCCCTTTCACAGCACGAAAACGAGCAGGCGATTTTATTTTAGTTTAGTCAATGGCCCGCTTGCCTTCAGTTAGTACCCCTGGTTCATTCAACCAATGTAGAGTGCGAAATAGAAGGGGAGAGGAGACCAGTCTGCCGAATGTCATCTTCTACTGTTTCGTAATTTATGCGATGCAAATTTCTACACAACAAAAACATATGTGAGGTGTTGCTGTATTTAAATATACTTGGCGTCATGCGTTTCTGTTGTGGGAAAAAAAGGGAATTTTCGCCACTCGACGCGGGAAAAACCAGAGTGGCAGCGCGGCAACACTGCGCAGAGCCCGCACGGGCAAACTCCGGAGAGACTGCAAAGCCGCGCGCGCGCAGCTGCTTCACGAGAGCGCGCGCGTCGGCGGTCAGCCCGCCACCTCGGCAGTAGCGAAACGTGGCCGTCGACGACCAGTAGGCCGCAGACGAACTAATGGAGCGGAAGAACGACAGTTCATGTTTTCGCATTCACAACTCATAAGAGGTGCCTTGGTGTCCTCAGGATATTGGCTCTTCCCTCAGAAAACACTAAAAATCAAGACGTCAAGGAACATGTTCGGTATATCTAGGTACATATTCAATATATGTGTGCAAACACCTCATGATTACAATAACATCAAAAGGAAGAACCACAACAAACGAACGGACTGTTGAAGGTCGGAAGCTCATCCCCAGGAGAAGCGGAAGCGATTAACGTGGCATGAGTGGCGCGCAGATCTACAAGCACAGTTTCAAGATCCAACTCGGCAGCTACAGACCCAGAACAATGGGTGCATCGTGAATGCGTAAAGCCAAGATTTATAGTTTAGAAGCTAGCGCAACGATAAAGAAGTAAACAATAAATGAATAAACAAACACTTGGGGCAGGCTCGTACTTTATCGTCACGTACGTCGATGTACTAAGCTGAACTCAATCCCAAACCACGGTGAAACCATTGTACACCACCTTAGAAGGCTCGCTTGGACACTTCCCCAGGTTCAGCCAGTCGTGAGACCAGCTGGGCAGAAGACCGGCCAGCGAGCAGCTCACAAAACAACATTGGGCCCTCATCACCCGTAACATATTTCCGCCACCCTCGCCCACAAGCTCCATTTAAACATAGTCAGCACTGCACAATACCATTGGATCAAGATTAAACGCGAGGCCTCAGGCGTTCATGGTATGGGCGACTTGCCTCTTTGCGGCACCGCGGCTCTGCTGAGCTAAAATAAATTTTATATTATTCTTTCCTCCTATGGCATTTTTTTTTCACCCACTCCCCTCTGTAACGCTTCCAGGGCCTTGAGGGTATGTAAATAAATAAATAAATAATTTTAGTGTTGAAGAACACATTACGTTTTCATCCGTCGAATTGTTGAGGATCGATCGTACCAGATCAGTCAAGCACCACAAATTTTGACAGAATGCTTTCAAACACTCTTTTTCCTCTCGGGGGCAATGCAAAACTAAATTAAATCGAAAATTGTATTGTGACCCTTTTTTCAATTGCTCACTTTATGACTGCACTCACACTACATTTTCTTACACCGCTCTTTGTGTGTTCGTTTTTTCTTTTCTTCTTATGTGCTTTAAGATTATGTCACTTTATATATGGCTTTCGGTGGAGGGCTGCAGTAATACTAAATAGATAAATATATAAATAAATAGAGAGCCAGAGGGGGCACGCCCCATCACACTGATTCCGCTTTCATATACCGCGAAGACACACGGCAAAGCTTACGCAACGGATGGACAGATATCACAGCCGTCGCTACTGGCAAGGACCGAATCTACAAATCCGTGAATTAACAACGAAGACATGGGCGGCGTCCGCCGACAACCACGCCGAAAAATCTTCTCGGCAGATGAAATCCCCCGCCGTACATCACCGGTACCTTTCAGCAGGACAGACTATTCCGCCTTCTTTTCCGGCGTGTCCTCATTTCCGAGGCATTCGCGGGCAACGTTCTGCAGCACCTGTACTCCATTTTGCCTTACGATGTACCGTAGAGGACGCTACGAGCTGCTGAAGATAATCAAATGCCACGTGACTGTCACCGGACCTTCGAGGACGCATGTGAGGTGACCCGGTCACGTGATTCGTTCACAGCGCTGGGTTGGCAAGGATGGCTCGCAGCGTTCCGCGGCGGTCCATCCTAAGGTGCTGCGCTCCAAGAATGGCTGAGCACTACTGGCGCGTGCGCAAGAGGAAGAGGAACTACGAGGAAAGCTGACAGCAACTCGCACTCTTCGGATTTGTAGGGCAGAAAAACCCTGCTCGATCTATAATGCATCCCACGACACTGGGGTGGGCGGCGTAGCCGACGAATAGTCACGTGGTCACATTTGAAAGTCACGTGGTCCCCCTGATGGGAAGAGGAACTACGGGAAGCGGCAGACAGTCATACACATATTCGCTGGACTGTTCAGTTTTGTCAGGCAGGAAGACTGTGCTCAATCTATAATGCATCCCCGACATTGGGGTTGCAGCCGTGGGCGGCGTGGCGTCACCGACAAAAAGTCACCTGACTTCTTTCTTTCTCTTTATTCTCTTTGCGCTCTCGCTCTCTCTCTCTCTCTCTCTCTCTCTCTTCTCTCGTTCTCTCTGTACCTGGAAAGATTACTGGGCGGCCACTCCACCCAGCTGCTCGGAGGATCGATTGTGCCGTCGACCGGCCTTGGCTGGCTTCAACGGTGCTTGCGGGCCAGCGTCGCGAAGGGGGTCAGTGTAGCAAAAGAAAGAGGCATAAAAGTACGCAGGGGCTGGCGGTGCCTTGGGGGACGTTTTCCTCCTTTTACTACGACCTCGTGGGTCAATTGTCTCGGGTTTCAATGGGGAAGACCACCACGTGGCTTCACGTGTCCCTTCTGGACATTCAGGTCTTTCCGCTCTATCGCGCAGACAAGGCCGTTCAGATGAAACACTTTAGGCTTTTTTTTCTTTTGTTTCATAAACTTGACTTATTTTTCTTTATTCGTGTATAATTTTGGAAGTAACAAGTGTAGTTTCACGGATATGTGTACAAGTGCGAGACAAAGTTGGCACGAGCATGTGCCTAGCGGTTTTTCGTAATTTCTTCACATGAAATAAAAACTTCGTCATCGAGGCTGCTGGTCTGGTGGAATCTGATCGCATGAGTCACGAATGATGGCAGGGGGATCGTAGCTGCCCGTTTTGGAGTAAAGTACACAAAGTGTCAATATGGAGGTCATGCGTACTACATCGCGAAGTGTGCGCGCACGTTTCGCACCGATGCATGTCTTCCCTTCCTACCGCAGGTCTTTTACCTGTCCGTTTCACTTTTTCCATTACAGAAAGAACAAATTGATTTGAGATTCGTGCAAACTCTACCAATGTGTGTCATTAAAATAAATTTTTATGCGCGTGTTCTCAAACAACACTTGAACGCTTGCTTAAAGTCGACGTGATTGAGTCGTCACTTGAGAGGTATAATGTTTGCACGTCGTGTCTGTCTTTAACACTAGTGAGATCTAATGTACCCAGTGGCTAGCAATAAACGTATCTAAAGGTGTCTTTAGAAACAATGAAACGTAGTTGAAATTTCCCTTGAACCGATAAAATGCCTGATAGGTTGAACGGCTAGACACCTGAGGAACCGTTTCATGTCTTTAATCCACTACAGAGCACTACAAAAAAAAAAAAAAACGCGACTGCGACTTTTAAAATATTCAATTCTTTCATGCTTTCTTGACACATTGGTATTGCATGTTGCGGCCCCGAGCACCCAATACCCCAGGAGGAACGTTGTATCCCGCTGCTGTTCAAACAGCTTCAGCGAAGTTCTGATACGAGTTTTAAAAGCACAATTCCTAGTAACAAATTATGTTAAAAAATCACATAACAGTGATGCGTTTCAGTGGTACACTCTTAAGCATGATTGTGATGCATTGCAGATATATCCCGGCCGCGGGCTAGGACGAGATATCCGCACTTGTTGTGTTCATGCCTGGAACATAACACCATCTGACCTGATTGCAGACCATACAATTGTACCAAGCTTGAGCCAAATCAGGAAGAGACAAAAGCAAGGCCGTTCGGCTTTGAAGGGTACGGGTACAGTAAAACGAGCTAATTAAAATATGCATCGTATCCTGACAGAAGACAAAGCTACGCGCATATGAAGTTCGAACATGCTCGCAGCATTTTGATTTCTTAACACTCATGAAGATAGTTCAAGTGTAAAACAAAGAAAAGCGGTCTTTATCGTGTCGGTGAGCGATGTTGATGATTTTAGCATCGCTGTAACTATTAATTACGTATTGTCAGAATAAGGGCATATTGGACGATGCCATTGTTGTAACAATTGAAGTTGCGCATGCGAGGCAGAATTGGATCAATGATCCTCTCGAAGGTTGATCATTCGTTGTTCCGAAAGTGTTGCCCCGAAAGCAAGGAGCTTTTCTCCAACATATTACCCCTTCCTGGCCATAGATTATACACACGAGGTAATCGTGCCCTCAGTGTTAACTGCATCGCCCCGACAAATTTCTTGCCGCGACCACTGCGGTGTGAAACGTGATCACGACACTAACAGGGTTGCCCTCGAGATCCCTTGCACTTTGCATCAACTCCGGTGCTCTTCTTTGATTTCCAGTGGACGCCTATGCATACGAGGGAGGATCCAAAGGAAACCTAAATTTATTTTTACAAAATCGTGTATTCATTTTTACAAGTTCAAATTTTCAGTCACCTTCAAGTTACTTTCCGCCTAATGCAATGCACTTGTCGAGGTGTTTCTTTCAACGCTCGAAAGTACCTTTACATTCGTCGATTTTGATGCCTTTCTAGTGCTTCTTCCCTTTTGTTTCAGCTCTTCCACATCGGCAAAACGTTAGTCTCACGGGGGCGAACTGGTCATGCCGACGAGGGGTAGGGCACGGTATAGTCATGCCGTTTTAGGGGCGAAGCTCCTTAGGGGCTAGCCATGTCCGTATGTCCGTCCGCCGTAGGCCGGCGTCAGGTGCTCGTGCTTCTGCTCGTGAGATCACGTGCTCACGAGCACGTGAGCACATGCTCACGTGCTCGTGTAGGAGCAAAAAAAGAAAAAAATGATAAAAAAATTACGAGCTCGTGAGCTCACGTGCTCGTGTAGGGCAAAAAAAAAAAAAACAAAGATGAAAAAAATGATGAAAAAAAAAATGTTGAAATCTGTTTGCGCAGCGACAGGACGAGTAGGGGGCTCTGAGATGTGGTAGTAACTCAAGACCTGGGGTTTCTGTCATGGATGAAACGTTGCATGTAGCCGCTCAACGTCTATACAGGAGAGGCGCTGCGGTCAAATGCGTATATAATCGCGTTAAACTTTGCATGCATTGGCTCAACGTTTATAGACGAGAGGGCGCTGCGGTCAAATGCTCAAATGCGTATATAACCACGTTCCATACCACACATTCTCTTTCTGACATGGATGAAAACGAACGAAAGGCTCGGCATGCTGCGGCTCAGCGTCTACGCAGACAAGCACCACCAGAGCTTCGCCCCAACCAACATCATTCACCACGTGGAGATGCGGTCAATTTGTTTGGTCAAAGCCTGCTGAGCACTCAGCACAGTGTGGGCAGGCGCGTTGCAATGGTGGACGAACCAACCTCGCCACAACTCGGGTGGTCATTCTGACCACACCGCGCTAAATGTTCAGCAGGTTTTTTTATGAAAAACGGCGCGGCATGATTTTTGTGCTCATCCTTGCAGGGGTGCACAACATGCGGCACCCGGGCCGCATGCGGCCCGCGGAGATGACACTGCTAGATGTGCTCAAGACGGCAACCAGTGCGATGATGCCAGATGTTGAAAACCTGTCTGCCGGATATTGAAAACCAGCGCAATTCCCCAATAAACATTTCTTCTTTTTTTTTTGGCCCGCGTTATTTTTGAGTTGTGCACCCCTGCCTATAGAGTAACTGTATAAGTCACCCGACTTCGCGCGTGTGACTTTCTTTTCGTTTCGCCGGATGAAAAAAGGTTATCAAAGGGTTTGCCGATGTGGAAGAGGTAAAACGGAAAGCGGCAGAAAAACCGTAAGGCATCAAAATCGTCGCTTGTTAAGGGCTCTTTTGAGCATTGGAAGAAACATCTCGACAAGTGTATTGCATCAGGGGAGAGCACTTTGAAGGTGGCTGAAATTCGAAAGTGTAAAAAATAAATACACGATTTTGTAATAATAAATTCCGGTTTCTTCTGCCCCCCTTCTTCCGTATACATATTGGACCAGAGTCCTTCGCTTGTGCTACCGAATGATCTGAGCCTTATTTCTCGGACGGACGTGCCGTTTTGTGTTTTGTGCCAAGCCGATCTGCTCTCTCTTCCTTCCTCCCATTATCTCTCACGTTTCCATTCTATTCTCTCTCTCTCTCCATAATTTTATTCCCCAAGAAGTAAGAAACCAACACCTCGACGTTTGTCAACATCCAAACGTTCTTTTTGTAAAGAACTTAATTGCTAATTAAAACAAATCGTTAAACTATGGTTCAGCTTAAGAAAGGCAGAAAGAAACCCAATACGCTGACGCTACTTGCTTCGTGATGTATTCTCTGGAGCTCTTCTTGGCCTATTGCATAATCATTGACTGCGAAGCGAAAATAAGATGCTCTGATTGTTACTGAGAGCCGCATTTCTTCGGCATTCAGTAGCTATAGGACACATTATTTGGGGGTGGGGGGGGGGTGCATTTACGAAGGACTGCCACGCGAGAAACGCTACTATTCCGCATTTTCAAACAGAGGTAGTTTCTATAGCGAGCGAGCAGTAACGGCCTCAATGTTGAATCAATCCGCAAAGCCACAATCCTCCTCCTCCGTTACGAGAGTCCCTCGTACGGGCATCGTCATAAATCACCAGGGTAGCCCATTAAACGAAGAGCTAGCTGCAAGCGGGCCATATGGCGCATTTATCATCATTACAAAGTTGCTGGATGTGGTAACAGGAGAGAACATCAGGCATATCTGCGCAAAAATGACGGCAGCCAGCAATTATCGCTGCACTTTGACCTTTTAAAAATATTCAGGATCGCGTGACGATCCCTGATGCCTGTTTGCTGGAAACGGCGGCAACTTTAACTGTGTTCCTGAAATTTATACTCTGATGAAGTGCAAAGAGCAATTCATGGGCCCGGTGGTAACTGCGCAGCCCGTATTGCTGGCGAAAGCCCAGGAAATAACCGCAGGGTCCAAAGAAAACGACAGTTCAGCAGAGCGTGGGTTCCGCAGGTATTGATGAACTATTGTTCTTGACACGATGACACGGTTATTATTGCTGCTGGAAGTATGCTGGTTACGCTTAATGCAAACATTCGCGTGACTGTTTGTTTCAGGCTGATTCGCTGCAGAAAGTGTTCATCCAGTCGACTGATTAATTTTGATGTTTACCGTTAATAATATTGCTTATTGCCAATGTACATACTCTGACAATGCCTGCTGCCGCTGGGCGACGGTTCTGCTCAACAACTACAACCTGTTAAAACAGCACAAAATCCGTAACTGAAAGATAAGTCTGACGAACAGTTCTTTTGGTGACAGGTGACAGAGAAAATGGAGCAGGCTGCAAAGCAGCATTTTATACCTAATATATTGGTGTTGTGATACTCAGGCAAAGGTAAAATAAAGAAAGTCTGCTGGCGTTTCGGATGCCTGCCCGTCAGGTTGTCGAAAAATGCTGCTGATTTGTTTACGTTCTTCTGCAAAATCTTAATTATCGGCCTTTCAGCCATTTCTTTATATTGAAAAAGATTATCGGCGGCAGGTGTTCGGCACGCTGGAGATGAAACCAACAAGCGAGTCAATCCGGCATGGCAATGGAGAACTTTTCCGATAACCCGGCGGTGCGCCACTCTCTGCGTTTCGACTGGCGTGGCAGTTCTGGCGTGAAAACTGGCTGCCGCTCGCGTGAAGTTCTGTTTGTTGATGGAGATCCGGTGTGGTTACGCTGGCACTCTGGCTGGGCGATGAAGCTCTGTTGCGACCAGATCTGGTCGATCTACCTGTTTCGATGGTGAAATCACTGGCGTGATGTTATCACTACATGGTACGTGGGATTGTTCGCTTGTTCTGCCGCGGCTGTTCTCGTCTGGCTGGAGATGTCGCCGTTGGGCGATAACTTTATTCTCGCCTTGCTGTTAATTTTCTGCGGCGGAACTCTGGACTCTGGGCACCCAGCCGTTTGTGGTGGCGCTGATTCAGGTCTGGTTCGTCTGCTTACCCGTTTCGTCTGGACGGCATCGCCTGGCGCTGATATTACTCACCCGTGACCACGACCAGCCCATCAGCGGTTGCTGCTGGATTGGTTATAATCACTTCTGGAACAGTTTCGTTAAAAACAAACCTTTCAGCTTACCATTGTTTGAGCATATCATCAGTATGGCACGACATGGACTTCAGCCAAATTGTGTGGTACTGATATTTCGATCATACAGCCGACATACCTGGGGCTCGGTGCGTTTCTGGATATTGTTTTTAAAATGAACAAAGAACAGGATGTAAGTCAGGGTTCTACTGCTGCCGGAACTAATGTTTAGGTTTGGTTAGCGCTTCCTTTAACGGTCATAAAATAGCGTGAATACGACGGACAACTCTTTCAATATTCTTGCATGACCACCATAGCGCAGTTCCCAGGAGATGGCGCCATTACAGGCAATGGTATCTCGATACTCTTGCGCACTGAACCTCAAGCGTTTTATCTTTGCAGCCACGGAAAATTCCAGTTCTACGCCCGCTGACGGCGATGGCGTACTCGCTAACCAGCGGTCGGCTTTGCCTTCCAGTCGGCGTAATGAAATCGGTCGCCAGCGGAACGGACATCGGAAAACGCAACGCTGCTCTCTTCAGGCGATTCTGGGAACAACGCATTATTCTTTATTGGCAATCATCATTTTGTCGGCTTTAACGTTGATCGCCACGTCTGGCGTGACGTTGCAGACCATGGCCTGATCGTCTGGTTAGCGTTCTTTAAGACGGTAGCCGTTGACGCCGCCTTCATTACCGCCGTGACTGAGTTTGTTCGTGGCCTGGCTGCAGCCAGCCAGTGCTGGAAGCTGGATATTCGCCTTTCATCATTAATCGGCTGTCGCCAGGGTGCTGCGTTGTCGTTTAACGCCAGGCTGATCTTCAGCAGCGGTCAGCGCGGACGCCAGTATCGGGATGGCGCCAGGTGTTAACGTTGACACGGAGTTGGGGCGTTCGTTTCGCTGGTGGAGATGACTTTACCGAACAGTAATAAGTTACGCAGATTGAGGTGTAGTCAGCGCTGCGTAAGTGTCTTTCTTTGTGAACTGACCATTATTGATGTAGTTCTGCGCCAGTTGAACGCCAGTTCTGGTTGACGACGCCTGATAACGGTTTTATGACGTTGTCTGTTCGCCATCGCGTTTGACTTTTTTTTTAACAACATGATAAAGTATTTGCCAGCTTTGTTCACAATATCGCTCTTTCTTTTTTGATTCTTCTCACTCGTCTAACCGCGCATTGGCAAAACGGAAGCGTAAACGCTGCCGTTGAAACCTACCTGACCGTCGTGCTGGCTTTGTTTGCTGATCTCTGGTGCAGAGTTAAAACTCTCAACACCCGCAACTTCCTTCTTTGAATGAAACAGTGGAAAATGACCTTTTGCTGAGATTAAGACCATCCCTTGTTTGTGTTTGCTTAACCAACGTGAGGTCATTGTCATTAATAAAATGACGACTGGTTGCTGAAAGGGCATTTTTTTCTGGATACTGGGCTCAATTGGCTTTAGACGATGGAATAAATCCCCGTTCGTTCCGTGTTCAGTTCAGTGAACTTTCTGCGTTCTGATCGCTAACCGCCTGCTTGTTTCACGCAAGTCAGGCGGTGTCAAAGTACCGGTAATTTTTCTTCCTGAACAGGCTTTTTCGCCAGCCACGACACGAAGACGCGTGGAATGAGTCAATATCGCCGCAATTCAGATAAGAACAGGTTAAAGCCTTGTCCCGCGCAAAGTCCCCAGCACTTACGCCTGCTGCGCGGCGCGAGACGCGAGCGTTGGTAGCTTTTTTCGCATCCGGCTTCGAAAGAGTATTGGCGATCACCAATCTTCACACACTTAGAACAGTGTCTTGAACAAGCCCTTTCCACCGCGCTAGTATTTTTTATATAGAGCAATCCAAATGTAGGAGAAACCAGAAAACAAAAATGGCAATCTCTTGTTCGCGGTATCAGTGTGCGCTGTGTAGGTATCTACGTTGGCGGATGCACTTGCATCACGCCGACGTAGATACACGAGTGGACTTGGTAGCAACATTTTAAAGCATAGGTCGCTTTTTAATGAAACCCCCTCATCTCTGAATTTTGTTCGTCCGTCCGTCCGTTCACTAACTATTTAGGGAAAAAGCTGTCAAACTGCAGACTCTAGATAGCGACGAGTTCACAGCCCATGTTGCTTAGGGTATGCGATTATGTTACGTCTAATGTGCATATTTGTCATCAACCAAGTAAATGACAATAAAATGTGATTCCACCGCTCAAGATTGTTTACACGGTTAAGACTGAGCTCCATAGAACGAAAAACTCTCCACCTGTGTCTGTGAAATCTAGAGTTCCTCAAGGGTCTGTTTAGGCCCACTACTATTTTTAATTTATATCAACGATCTTCCATTAATGTGCCTTCATCCGTTTGTCTCTTCGCCGATGACTGTGTTATTTCCCTTGAAATCTGTCATGATTCTGACCTATCTCCATTTCAGTCTGATATTAACTCTATCTCTCGTTGGTGTGAATTATGGCTAATGAAACTAAACACTAGTAAATGTAAACACATGACAGTGTCTCGAAAACCTAACAACATGTTGCCACCTAGATGGCAACCTTTTTGTGGAGCAAGTGGCAACGTACAAGTACACCTTGGTGTTCACTTAACAAATAACCTTTCATGGAAACCCCACATTCAGTATGTTACTACCCGTGCTAATCTGCATGTTGGGCTACTTAAAACGCAGCTTTTCATTGTCACCCCTTTCACTAAGATTGATCCTTCTACAAAACATTAATCAGGCCTAAATTAGAATATGCAAGCTCCATCTGGGATCCCGGTCACGATACTCTAATCACTGCATTGGAATCCATTCAGAATAGGTCAGCCCGTTCATTCTTTCCAACTACCATCGTACTGCTAGTGTCACATCGATAAAAAATAGTTTATGTTTGTTCCAACTCCTCTCCTTCCGACGTAGAATTCCACGCCTACATCTATTTCATAAAATGTATTTTCATAATCCTCTCCTACGCAATCGGATGATTACTTCTTCTCCCTTTTACATTTCATCCCCGTCTTGACCATCGACACAAAGTTGGAGTTGCAAGTTTATTTTCTTACTCACAACATTTCACTCTTCTTTGTTACCGAAGAATGGAGCCACCTCCCCGGTTTGATTGCTACTGTAACTGACACTAGCCTGTTTAGAAATTCCATCACTAACTATTTTAGCAGTGACCCATGACCTGTCGTTTTTGTTTTTGTTGTATATTTATATATTGTTGACTTGTTACTATTTTACTGTCTTTGTTTTCATGTATGTGGCTCTGCCCTCTGTATTGCCTTCGGGCCCTGAGGGTACTTTCAGTGAATAAATAAATAAATAAATACGGCGAACAGCCGACGAACTTGGCCCGGTGGCACGTTCGCTTCGAACGCGGCGCAACAGCCACCTGTTCTGTACGCTGTCTGACGACACGCGGCAGAAAAAACGCACGCGAGAGCGAAATTTGTCGTTTTCTTTTTCACTCTATAGAGTCCAGTACTTTAGTTTTACATCGTACTAAGCGAATACACCATCTAAAGAGACAGGGATGTCGTAAGACTGAAATTTCTGGTCACAGCTGAGTCGCTGCGTAGCAAACGCTCCAGGTTCTTTCGTGCTCACCGTGACGTTCTCCCTGCAGGAGTGCGTACCGTCCCTGAACGTGGAAGACAGCGCCGACTGGCTGGAACAGGACGTGATCGCCGGATTTCGAGTATGGCAGCTCATGTTCCTCTCCCTCGGCGGACTCATCGTCATCAGTGAGTAGCCGGCTAGCAGTTCCTTGCTAACGGTGCCTGGAGCACGTCCGCGACTGTTGTGCGTAAAATTGGGGTGTAGGAACAAATGGTCCCGGATCTAATGGTCCAAAGCTAATGGTCCCGGAAGCAAATGGTCCCGGAACTAATGGTCCCAAGTTCAAGGTAGGAAAAAATCGTCCAGTAGGAAGATTGTTTTGAAACTAAGATATACCATGCAATATACTTCATCCGTTATGCAATCAGTGATTTCCTGGTGGAATGAAGGATCTCGTCTATATTTTGAGGCCGAGTTACTTCGAAGAAAGTGGTCGGGTATTGAACTTAATTTTATTCAAAATCGTCAGAATATTTTCGAAATGAATACTGTCCAACAGTTATCTCCTAACTGTTAATTTAGTGACCTTATACGATATTATAGGAGTTATTACTATTTTCATATAAGGGGCTTTAGAATATTTATGATATCAGTAGGCTCTTTTGAAACGAAAAATGAGTACCCCTAGTCGGGTCCATATCACATGAGCGAATGACGTTTTAGCGAACAGCGACATTTAGCGAATCGACGTTTTAGCGTATAACGGGGCGCGTGCCTCCTCCCCCCGCCCTGCCCGCACTTACGCTCTGCGGCGACAGTCTGCGGCGGCTCATTACAAGAATGTGAACCCACTTGGCCCACCCGTAAACGCCGCTTCGCGGCGGCCGACTATTCGCTAAAGTGTCATTCGGTGAAACGTGGGCGTTCGCTAAAACGTCATTCGATCAAGTGAGTGCCTCCTCCCCTAGTCATCCTGTTGAAGCCATGAAACTCGAATTACTTCTATCTCGTCATGACGCGTGGTGGTAGCACACATAACGAGCGGAGCTCGATGCCTTTATAGGTGCATTAGGTTTCCATAGCGCAAAACATTTCTGAGCTTCCCAGAAAAATATAAAAACCGGTCGAGTTCGTGCAACCGGCAGCCTCGAAATTCGGCGAGTGTTATTGGATTTTATCGGATTTATCCGAAAACGCAGAAGCCACATTGGCGATATTTATCTGGGACCATTTTTTTCCTAGTTTGTACTTGGGACCATTAGTTCCGGGACCATTTTTTCCGGGACCATTTATTCCGAGAACCATTTGTTCCAGGACCATTTGTTCCGGGACCATTTGTTCCGTTTCCCGTAAAATTGCATACCTTGGACGCAGTGAATTGTCCGCGATTACGCCACAGGAGAATTAATGAATCGCCGCCATTCAGATGGCGGTCTGTTGAAGCGAAGGCACAGCCAGCGAACGGACGCGGACGTCGACGAGGTCGCAGGGTCCAAGCCCGTAGCTGCTTGTGTTTCTCAGACCTATTTGGCAGGCTCCTACGGACGGCAAGGCGCCCTACAGCTAAACAGACGTCTACCATCTCCAACTCTATCGTAGTCGGTTCAGATAAAAAAAGAACACCACTGTTACGATGACCCGTGAAGATGGACAAAGATTACTCAGTCGGTGAAATTTCAGGTGATAAAAAAGCGACGTAATTAACGCAGCAGTAGAAAGTGGTAAAACCATTTGTACTGCGGGCTTGTGTACTGCATGTTCGAGGTCATATTTTACAACCTAATCTTATCGATCTCAGTTTTAATATTAAAGCTAGAAGCCTAAAAAAAATTCACGTAAAAGCAGAAAAACAAAAAAAAACGTGTAAGAATTAGCGTGTCTTGGACGTATTCACAGCTACGCCGATGAGAGGCATGAAGGTTTAAAAATACGGCGGCGCGTGTAACGATCGCTCTGCCCGTGGGGATGCATGGTGGTCGCCGTTCGATCGGTTCCAGACAACGCCACTTAAAATAATCAAAGATTGTGCACTAACATTTTGACGCCATCGCCGTGAGATCGACCGGAGACACAGATTGGACACGAGAGCTGCGTCAGCCTTCGGATAGACTTCGTTGTCCAATCAACGCATCGAACGACGCTCGACGTCGGGCTCGGGCTCGACTGCTGAGTTGGCGCGCTTAGAGTGGGATGACGTCACCTGCAGGTAGATGAGGCTGTTCGCAGTACTCAAGGTGGGGTTGGTTCGCCATGTTGAATTTTGACGTAGCTGAGTTGAGGAAAAATGGTTAATCACTTTTTTTGCCGATTGGAAGGCGCTAGAAATCAAGAGTTTCGTGCCAGTAGTTCTACCTTTTTCTTGGCTATGCTTCTTATAGAAGCTATACATTTACTTTCGTTTCTGTCGCCCAACCCCACTACGTAATGTTTCACCATGGCAATCGTCAAACAAAAACGGTCTATAGAAAACGCCGGATATTAATATTAGAGAAACATAAGCGCGGTTTATCTGATACCATGCTTTTTTCTGAACGATATTTCGCTGCAAACGTTTTAGTGAAAGAAACAATGTATCCCCAAGGTTGGGTCCACGCTTATGGTTGGCTTCTTCTATTACACCGCAGCGAGGCGGCGAAGCCAGCTTTCCGGTTTGCTACATTTTCAGTTGGCGTCAACGTAGTACCTGGGAAGCAAGGCATTAGGGATTTTTAGCGGATCGTTTTCACTTTCCCCTCCACTCGGAGCCTGCCAAACTGCGCATGCGCAGCCGGCTACGCTCAAACTCGGATCGGCCGCGCATGTGCATTGGCGATCGTACCGCTTCGTAGAGCGGAGCGGGTGCACGAAAGCAGCCTACAAGAACTCGCTATTATATGCTGCCTGTTAAAAGAGCGGTTCAACGCTTTTTGTACTTTGCGTAAATTCAACTTAGAATGAATCCCCGACGTTTATAACATATAAAACACGCGTTAGTTTTCTTATTTGCGCAATTTTAATCGCAAACAAAACACACACACACAAAAAAATTTCGAATCCAAAGCAAGCGGCTACGTGATCTGGAGCCCATATATATATATATATATATATATATGCCGCCAATGTTTATCACATCCACGCGCTGGGGTTGGCAAAGCACAGGACGCGCGCTGAGTTCCAGACACCGTTAGGGTTCGGTCATTGTCGTCATTGAAGCGATTGGACGCGACCCACTACCCGAATCCTTGTCGTACTATATTGATTATCACGAGCCCAAATCGAGTGCCCACGCGATGCTCGGGTCCAGTCTATGAGCCACATTCTAAATATAGTTACTGGGGGACACTTTTGCAAAAAAGATATTCAAAGAAAAACGCTCGCTTTTATTCTTGAATTTACACCGCAACAAAGAGGTTTCTTGGTCAATGGCGTTGTGTGCGAGTACACTGGGTCCCACTATTGCCAATAAGGGTGTGTAAAAAAAAATAATTCTAGCTGAATGTCGTTGCACCACCCTTTTAAATAGAGTGCAAAAAACACCGGAAAAAATAATATTTGTGCAATCGGATTCGTTTGCGGGGGTTATGGTGATGTAAGAACGCCGAGCTCTGATTGAAGGATAGTGGGTAGACCCCAAGGCAGCTTGCTTTGAGCTCTACCCACTATGCTTCCATCAGAGCCAATCAGAACTCGGCGTCGTTCTGACGTCACCGATACCCCTGCGAAAGGAGCAGACGAACTTGCGCTCCGCAAAGGAAGGGCGCTCGTTCAGTTGTTCTGACTCAATACAAAGAGAACGAGCGGCACACGTAGGTTCGCCAATACAAACGTGAATACGCACCGCCCGCGCGGCTGGTGCCACCACGGGAGTCACGTGATGTGACTCACGCCGCGCAAGGTCACGTGACGTCACGAGATCACGTCGTGGTGCCACGTGCCATCGGGGGTCCCCTGACTCGCGGAGCAAACTCGTGGTGTCGCCAGGGGCGGATCCAGAACTCCGTTTTTTTTTTTGGGGGGGGGGGGGGGCGAAACATTTGTAAGGATACTATTTTCCCATTCTTTCTCGTGCACCGGGGGGTCCACCCATGTCAAATTGCCCTCAGAAAAGGGGGAAAGGGGGTCGACTTGGTTTGGGGGGGGGGGCGGCTGCCCCCGTCGCCCCCCCCTTGGATCCGCCACTGGGTGTCTCAAGACGTCACGTAGTGAACAATTACATTCAGCAACGTTGGGTGTCAAGTCACGGTGAATACGTGGTGTTACGTTACGTGACACGTCGCGTGACGTGATTTCACATCACGTCACGCTGTCACTTGGGTCATACTTCCGTATACGTGCAGGGTGGAAAGAAAAAATTTGTGTTTTTTCATGTTTTCGTTCGTCGCAAAAATAAACTACGCATCGCCAAACGCTCATTTTCCACCCGAATGTAGCGCTAGTGGTCCAAACCAGGTGTCAAAGTTTCAAATCAAGACGTGATCTTTTTTTAAAAAAAAGACGTGATCTTTTTTTTTTAATAAAACGATTTTCATAAATTTTTATTGGGAAAATGTCGGCCGACGGAGCTCTCGATTACATATGGAGCTGAATGGTGCCAATTATAAAAATGGGCCCCATTTTTCCGCTGACATTTTTAGAAAATCCCGTAACTTAATTTCGTATGAGATAACGGTTAGTTCTGTAACTTTGGCATCCGGCTTGGACCGCTAGCGATACATTTTGGCAGAGAATGAGCGTTCGCCGAAGCGTAATGTTTTTTTTTCTTTCGCAACAAAACAAAAAATTCTTTTTTTTTTTTAGGGGCGAGGGAACACGTTGTGTGTCACTGGTGCATTCTGCATGCGGGACATTTGGGCGACATAAATCAAACAAACGCCTTATTATTATTTTTTTTTTACACTGAGACAACGCCATTTGTTGTTTTTTTTGGCTCTAATTTTCGGTTATAGCAGGGCAATTGTGATTCCTGTAAATCTCGAGGTTTCATCGCTGTCGTGTCTAACTCGACGCCCCGCCTTCTTGCAGTGGTGGTGATGTGCTGCTTCATGAAGTGCCGCATCCCGAGGACGAAACAGGAGATCGAGGCGGATTTCCACCGAAAGAAGCTCACACAAGTTTTTAGGAAGCACCTGAACAAAGTACCGGTCGAAGACGTCGGTTTCAAACTAGGTACGTGCAAGAACATAGCGTGCTTCCTGCGCCTGATTCGGGCTTGACTGCGGAGTCAATGGAAAGAGGCGGCGATTGCTTGTGATCGCTAATCTTCTCGATTCGCTTGGTGACTCCAATCACCGCAATGCGGACTCCATAAGAAATGAAAACTCAGTGCCCATACATTGAAAAGGAACTTCTTTGGCGAACCTCGTGCATGCCAGCTGGTGAATGGAGAAGCTCTCTGGGCACTTCGACGAGATTGGCGAAAGGGCAGTGCGCGTTTGTGATGCAGTCATTGTTAGCTCGCTTCTTGCACACTAAACAAAATACGAAGCAAAAAGCAGTTCAAAACCTTTTCCATATCCCCTAGCGAATTGCGCCGTTCTAGACCGTTTCACATGTGCGATGTTTGTTCAATAGCAGTTCAATCTCCCTAATCCCGCAATTTCAACAAAACTTGTGGGGCAAAAAAATAATAGAAAGAAAAACAATGTGGATGACAGTGCGTGCTGTGTCCACGGGTTCTTTGCCGTACGAAACTGAAAATAGCAGAGTTTTTCCCAGAGACGCTCCATGTGAAATGGCCTCCGATTTTTGTAGAAGCCGAGAAGCGAACTCTTCCCCTAGCAAAACGTCGGCTATAATTCAGAGGTTTTCAAAAAGTTAATTGTCAAAGAAAACGATAGAGTAGGAAAAACAAAGTGAGTTTACCTGAGGGAAGTGGCAACGGAACAGGAGAACAGAGAAGGCGACTGCCCCCCCCCCCCCTCGGCCAACCCAATATATTTAAACTATTTAATGTAAACGATACGAAGGATGAAGCGAAAGTTCACTCCTGCCCCCCCCCCCTTTATCACAAACACAGTCCACCCCCCTCCCCCCCCCTCCTAATCTCACGAATAGCTACAACGCCTCTCCCTGAAGGTAGCAAAAAAAAAAAGGGTTTTGTGCTAGATAAAAATAAAAACAACAAAGTAGTACTCAGCTTCTTTTACCGTAGCTTTTGTGGAAAATAGATGACAACGTTGTTCCCTTCCACCTAAGAGACAACGTGTAAATTCTGTCCCTGTAGTTTCCCTTACACCCGTCTTATGCTTCCGTGAATGCCGTTCCGTTGTTTTGCAGCGCTAGAAAAAGTGAAGACCGTCTACGAGCACGAAGAGGACAAGCGGAGCAGGGGGTCGTGGGACTCCCTCGCCGAATGCGAGGAGCTCACGCTGCGTCAGAGGCTTCGCAAGTTGCTGCGGTCCATGAAGTCCAAGCCGCCTCAGAAACAGCAGAAGCCGGACAAGGATGGCGACGGCTCGGACAGCAACTCGGGCGACTCGAGCGGCGCCAAGGGAGACGCCGACGGTGCCAACCACTCGGGGGCCACGAACCCCGAAAGCGACGAGAGTAGCCACAGCAGGACCATCCGCGAGGAGACGATCACCATCGACGAAGAGGACGAGGATGCCTGAACGGCGGTGGCCGACTCCCGTTCACATTTTCTTTGCTCTCAAGCGGAAAAGAATGTATCCGATCTTGTTTGCCACAAAACAAATCTACAGCGCTGGGCGAAAGAAACGGCATGACAAAACTCTAAGTTAAAAAAATACGATTTTTTTCTGCTGGTCGCTGCAAGAAGGTGATGTATTGCCATAGAATTTGGGATTCTTTGTCTGCTGTTCTACAGACATCCGTCAACACTGTGACGTCATGCGACACTACGTCACATGATTTTGACGTCACAGCGTCATATGGCGTGACGTCACGGCTGTCATGTGACATCCCGTTACTTGACATGACTGTGACGTCATATGGCACTGCGCCTAAAGCCCCCCCCCCCCCCGTAAACGGAAAAGTATCACGATTCTCACTATTCCAGTCTCTCTCTCCCTGGCTGCACGGCGCTATTTTTGAGCGAAGACGTCGGGAAGCAGGAATTAACATTTTGAACAATGAATTGCGTTACTTTTATATACACTAGGACTCTCTAATTGCGTCGTGCGATTGTGACGTCACGTGATGTGGTCTCACATGATGTGACACTGCGTCCATTAACAGAGTGAACGCTGGAGAGGAGGAAAGTCCCTCCTCGCCTCCCCACCAGAAGTTCGCCCTCCTCAAGTGAAAAGAGTCGAGGGCTTTGTTGGAGGTGCTTGTCCTGCACTCTAAACCTGTCACCGGCTATGGAAGCGCCATCGGATTTTAAAACTGTTGCGGAAGAAGAGCTTCGTACAACTGATGGCTATCCAGACAGGCAGAATCGGGAAACTGAATTCAGTCGCCTGCTGCGCAGACGCTTGCAGTATAAACGCGTGTTCCATACGCTGTTGCAAAGCAAGCTGTGAATTCGGTTGCAAAAACAAGTGCGGTGGAACCGTCGTGTAGTACTTCTGGAACGCTTTCTACGGAACTTGGTGGTTTGTTGTTTATATTGTTGTGTTTCTACCCGGCAATGTTGATAATACGGGCGTCTCGAGGTGTATATCGAACGTCTACGAAATGTTTAAAGGAGTGTTTTCGTCCCGACAGTGCAAGTTTTGCTGTTGCGAATTACTGCAATCCGTCACTCGGCGAGTAAATGTAATCGTTTTTAACGAGTGGTGAGCTCACCCTCTTTCTGTTTTTATTTGTTGGAAGTATGTTGCATTAATTGTCAATGCGCAGTGGTATATACAGTACCGACCGAACAGGCCACTTAAGGTGGCAATTGCGAACCACCATATTTTTAGGCGGATCAACCTTCTGTTGCACACGCATCGCATTTTGTATATCCATTGCCTCGCTCAAAACTGCTACAGACGTTCATGAGTTATCATGCTGCACTCAAACATTTAACTTCGATCACGCACAGATATAACATGCCTCGCATGATAAGTTTACAGATTAAACATACTATACGACAAAATTAGCCATTTTTCTTTCGGGAGGCGGACAAGGGCTAACGTAGAAGCTTACCGTTTCCCTTCCGACGACTGAACAAAAGTTTATTAAGCCTAACGGTTGATGGTGTTCCTGGACCTGGACAGGACTCAGCAACTGGCGAAAAGTAGCTCATCTCACGGCTGACCTTTACCAACATACAGAAACACCGACCACTGTGTAACGACGAACCATGGTACGAAAGTAAACGAGAAGAAGAAAAATCTGAAGTCTGCTAATTGAGATGTGATGTTCCGGTAAAACGACCGACCGGTAAAGACATGGCGCAGCTGCCTCTACCGATAGGTCAAGCTGCGCTTCTCAATGGGGAGCGCAAGTTCGCCTGCTTCCTTTGCGGGGGTTGCGGTGACGTCAGAACGCCGAGCTCTGATTGGTTCTGATTGGAAGGATAGTGGGTAGACCTGAAAGCAAGCTGCCTTGAGGTCTACCCACTATCCTTCAATCTGAGCCAATCAGAGCTCGGCGTTCTGACGTCACCACATCCCCGCAAAGAAGCAGACGAACTTGAGCTCCAATATAGTCCAACACGTTTTCCCACACTAGGTGTGGGCACTGCGCCTGAGCAGAAACCAGATTCGCGTGAAATGAAGCGTCTGCGCATGCGCCGTGCTGATAGCAGCGCCACCGCAACAGCGTGACGTCAGAGCCGCGCGTTGGTAAGTATTCATATTTCAATACATTTGTACACTACCCGTTCTCCAAACTAAAAGAAGAAAGAAAGACAGGAACAAGTTGAGTGTCGTCAACCGATTCGCCCCCAAGAATGTGGATCACCGAAACCGAATCCCGGAGCAAAGCTCACCCAACCGCGCAAAAGCACAACTATACTTTTTTTTGTGAAACTGGTTCTGTTTTTTTTTTTTTTTTTTTGAGACCAGGACCTTGGATCCGACACTGCTATCAAATCCGTTCGTTTGTCTATGACTTTTGAGCATAATCGCAACCGTTTAGAAAAAAACCTTGTCGTTTTCTTATTAGTAAGGCTAATGATGGCCAACAGGAGTTGTCGACTGCTAGAGAAAGCAGCTGCATGCCAGCAGATGCCTTCGGATCCTACTGTTCAACTATGTCATTTTCAACCAATAAGGAATGAGCAAGAAATTCTTAGCAGAGTATTTCTTCAAGAAAAAGAAGTGAAACAAATTGCAATGCCACCCTAAATGTGGCATCCAAACGACATTGTTAGGGTCTTCCGGTCTTAAGGCGGAATATTTACTAAAATATTCTATTATTTTTGAGACTTTTTTTTAATATCGATTTTTGGTTAATGTTTTCTTCGGGTCTGCATCGAAAGTCATCTCAAGAACATAGTTTGAGCGTTTTTCCTTCAACAGCGGGTAAACCGTTCGCTTTAGGGGTCAACAGGGACACTGTGACAAGATTTATCTCGTTTAATTTTGATCCTGGTGTGCGCGGTGAAAACATAATTAGTAAATTCTTAAGTTTGTGTTCTGGTTACTCTAAAAAAAAAATACATTCGTGAGCCTAACGACAGGTTGTGGTCATGAGGGAGCAGATGGACATTTTGAACGCTAGCTATGAAGATAACATTTGAAATCGTTCACATCACAGACTCATAGGCGAGCTGTTCACCCCGATGCTTTTATGGTGAGCATTCTCTGCCGCCCATCGCATCCACACCTCTTCGAAGCTAGCGGTCCTTCCTGCTTAGTTCATTCATCATTTGCCACGTACTAGTCCTTTGTCCCGCCGCTAGTGTAGCCCGTTAAGATAGGTCACACATGATAGCGCAGGATGACCGGTAACATTTTTCCAATTTTATCTGTTAAAACCGCGCTCCAAGCACAGGCCTACTGCCACACAGGGGATGTCTTTGTCCTAATTAACGAAGAGCGGCGAGCTTATGACCGAGCCGGTGAAAAAGTTCATGAGCTTTTGTCCATTTATCATATCAACGCCAATATTCCAGATATTGTTCGATGAAACGTGGTTGGAGCTAATTAAACAATGCCGCCATCTAAACATGTACAGGGTGCCACACAAAAAAAATTTACATTCTTTTTTACCGCAAAAAATAAACTAATCATCGCCGAACGCTCATTCTCCGCCCAGAGGTAGTGCTAGAGGTCACAACCAGATGTCAAAGTTTCAGCCCGATCCGATAGCTTAATCAAAAGTTATGTGATTTTCTGAAACTTTCAATGGGAAAAAGGCGGCCGACGAAGTTTTCAAATACACAGGGCTCTATGGCACCAGAAACCGAAAGCGGCCAAAAATGGGCTCCAATTTCCCATTGAAATTTTCAGAAAATCAAGCAGTGGATGGATGGGATGGATGCTATACTCTTTATAACGGCCGGTAGTTTGCGCCACTTAACCTACTGGGTGATTCAAGGAGCGGCCAGGCTCTTTAAATCGACCGCAAAATTCGGTTTCTTAACCTATCGCGCTACGACTTTGTGCAGCGTTGCCCACAGATGGTGCATTTTTTTTTGTAAAATTTGCAGAGAGAACTTATCCAAGGAAAAAGTAAAGAAAGAAAAAGGCTTAGCTCCTACAGAAACGCAGCGAAGCCACCGGTCTTCAAACAATATGGCGCCGTTTCTCACGGAAGACAAGAGATGGCGCAACGAACGAGCATACAGCGCTGAGAGCCGGCGTCTTTAGCAGACGATCTTTTCGACTCAAAAGCGGCTCGAGCTTTTTTCATATCAGTTGCCAATGCATTATTTTATCATCCGTACTAATAGAACACATTGAATGGACACATACTCGATTAAAAAATGGTTTGTCAGGTTATTTTAACTGTTTTTTTCGTGGTACTGATGTTGCCTGCTTTGCAGTTGTTTCTTGTTACCGCACCTGTTTTTGTTTCTGCGACTGTCGCCGCCTGCGGAACGCGCACCGCTTTTGAATCGAAAAGATCGTCTGCTAAAGACGCTGGCTCTCGGCGCTGTATCCTCGTTCCAACGTTAGCTCGTTCCAACGTTACTAAAACCCTCAGTTGGGAAACTCACCCTTGAAACCTGGGCCGCTGGCGTCCACCGAGACCGAGCTAAATACGATAACAGCGCCACCCTGTACCGACGAGTTGAAACATGAAAGTTGCTTTACATAGCTACTGCGAGATGGCCCTGCGAGATGGCGCCACCGGCCCTTGCCCGACTCGACGTGCGCCCGTGCAGTTCCCGGAGTGGACGCTGCGGGAGAAATGGCGGCGTTGCGATCGCCATTTGCTCGGTTTCTCGAGTACGGATCGGAGCCACTTTCTTAAAGCAGGCTCTATGGCAGTTTCCCAACTGAGGGGTTATATGCTCTGTTTCATACTTAGCGTGCAACGCTGTCAAAGCTACTGGCGCGAGCGTGGGGCTTGACCTCGTTGATCATTTGCACGAGTTCTCGCGCAAACAAAACCGTAGATGAAGCCAAGCGCTCGCGCCAGTAGCCTTCACAGCGTTGCACGCTAAGTATGAAACAGAGTATAGTAACGTTGGCTCGTTCGTTGGCGGCAGTTGGCGTCGCGACCGCTTGCGCCATCTTCGTCTCCCGTGCGAAACGGCGCCGTATTGTTTGAAGAGCGGTGGCTTCGTTGCGTTTCCATAGGAGCTAAGCCTTTCTTTCTTTGCTTTTTTCTCAGGTAAAATCGCTCTTTGCAGATTTTACAACAAAAAAGCACCATCTGTGGGCAACGCTGCACTAATGTCACATTCGAATTGGGGCGCACGCAGCACCGAGAAAATGCTGCCCCCGCGGCCCACTGCGCAGGTGCAGCGCGTGACGCACTACCAAGTGAACACGAAGCATTCCGCCGTGCAGCGCGCTTGGCGCGCTCACTTCAAGCACTTCAAGGGCAAAGCATGAACGGGTGGACTATTGAACAAAATCCGCCGCGAGTCAGCTGGCGGCGCGCGCCATCTCAGCGAGAGTCTCCCAAGCCGCCATGTTTGCCGAGACGAGGAAGACGAAGCGAGGGAAAGAAGGAGCCAAAGGAGGCGGACGCAGGCGTTAACTCAAGGCCGCACCGGCCCGCAGTGCGCGAAGCTGCACGGCCTCTCCCTGTCGACGGTGCAGCTGGTGCAGCAACGCGCCGGTGTCATGCGCCGCACGAAGTCCCAAATGAACGGGGAGTGCAGCCGCACCGACACGACCATCTGAACGCGACGCGTCCGTCGGTGCAGCGCGGTGCGGTGTGGTGCGCCCCAATTGAATGTGACATAAGTCGTAGCGCGATAGGTTAAGAAACCGAATTTTGCGGGCGATTTAAAGTATAGATTTAAAGCGAGCTGTGCAACAGTTTCAGTGCTTTGCTTAACTAATGTAAGAGTTGAAGTGTCCTCGACGTTTCTGAAGTAAAGAACAAAAAACCGCTTCCCGCCTGCATGTCCTAGTTTTTATTTTAAAAATGGACAGAGATTGAGGAATTTTCGGCGCCTCTCAACTCATTCACTGGCTAGGTTTACATGAGTCGCGACTGCAGCGCACCGGATCCAGTTAACGAATCGAATCGGTCCATGTAAACAACTCGGACCGGATCGGATCGGATCCGATCCGATGGGACATGGGTACGCTAGCGGATCGAATCGAGTGCTCGAGCGAGGGATTACGGGAGTTTTGCTCCCGTAATCCCTCGCTTTCTAAAGGCAAACCGGACCAGTGGCGTCACAAGGGGGGGGGGGCGGGGCGGACCGCCCCGGGTGCAGCGCTCGGGGGGTGTCGCGGCGGGCCGCGAGAGCGGGGGAAGGGGGGGGCAAGAGTCGCGGCGAGCCACGCGAGAGCGAGGGGGGGGGTAGTCGCGGCGGGCCACGTGACAGCGGGGGGGGGGGGGGGGGTGTTGCGGCGGGCTACCGCCCCGGGTGCCGCTGACCCTCATAACGCCACTGAACCGGACACCTCGGAAACAATCTGAAGGTCACGAGGTTCGCGTTGTGATCCTTCGACACGAGTGCCGCTACTGGTCGATCCGAATCCATGTAAACGTAGTGGTTGAAGTGGATCCGATTCGCTAACTGGATCCGATGCGCTGCGGTCGCATCCATTGTAAACGTAGCCACTAACTTCCGAGCCACATGCGCTGTGACGTCAATGGGGAAGGCGCGGGGTTCCGGTGAAGCTCTCTCTTTAGAGCCATCAGTGAGCGGCGAGAACTCATCCGCTCGCGACCGCGTGCTGGCGGGCGCAGCGCGGAAGAATATGGTGAAAGGAGGAAAGTCTCATCTGGGTCCGGCCATACCCGTCCGGCTCTGTCCCCTCCTCCTCCGGCTTCTGGCGGCTGCTCCGCTGCTGACGGTTTTGTGGACCTAGGATAGATGGCGCCACTGAAACTCCGTATAATAAAAGTTTTGTCGGTGATACAAGGTTTTTGACGCATTTATATTTATGTTGGAACGACAAGATTTATAAAAAAAGTTACCTTTTATCGAGCAGGTATTCGCACAATTTGCTATCTTTCTACAAGATTCCCCATTGACGTCATGCCGCGTATGTCTCATGGCCGCCGCTAGCGGCTGCAGGTCGAGGAATATTCTAATTTTTGCCTCGCGATTACGCGGCGGAATCGCAACATTTCGAAGGAAGGAGGTGTGTTTTCTGTCGTTTGTGACAAGGTGAACAATGTCAAAAGTAGAAAACGCCAATTCTTTCGACGTTAAAATCGTTCACAGTTCATCTTGCGCTGAGCTCATTCACATTGAAGCATTAGCTGAAATTGCGGAACGCGGTTGTATAAGAGATCCAGTACAATTCCACGCGCACTTGATGTCATCGAGTGCAGCGTGCAGATTTGCTATCGGTACAACCGCGTTCTGCATCCCGCTGTAGCGATCGCACGAATGCGTGCCGGTAGAAACTCATCCAATCGAAACCAGCAGGTGGTGCATCACTGGCGCTTAGATCATTATTGCCAGTCATATGAAACGCTTAGCTGAAATTGCAGGAAGCTGTTTTCCATCCTCCAGAACTGTTAAATACGGTCCATGCCAGAGCAAAACGATATCACCTGAGCTTACTGTCTCACTATCTACAGCTCAGGGACAGGGATTCCGCCCGCCCTTCATTTAGAAGCAAAATGGCAGAGCCCATAAGAAAATCGGGGAATAATGTGCCGATACTCAAAGCGAAGCTCATTTGAGGGCTCAAGGCACAAGGTGAGCCCAAGAGTGACATTAACTAAAAAGTACGGCAGCGTTAACGTTAGATTTAATTTGCATTACTGTTCAAAGCAGAATGAGCTTCTGCAGTGGTTATTGTCTCGTAGACGACATTTGGACGATCCATGGCCAGTAGTAAGGTTCATTTACAACCTAAGAACGAAGGGCGAGGGTAAGACGGGCCGGGCAGGAGGAAGCAGACGGAACGCTAGAGGGAGGAGGTTTCCCCTCTCTTCTCCAGCCTTCCGTCTGCTTCCTCCTCCCCGGCCCGTCTTACCCTCGGCCTTCGTTCTTAGGTTGCAATGGACTATAGAGTCACTAGTTCATACATTATAACAGTGGTGCATTAAAAGTCATCGAAAGGATCGAGTTCTTGTCTAATACGAGGCAAAACCAATACGCATGAACAAGATTAAAAAAAAATTGCGGTGGCTTAGCTCGGCTATGCCAGGATATACGTAGCGTGAGCTTATGCGCACAAAATGAGAGGCGCTATCAAGCAGTGTTGTGGAGTTGCCACTCCGGAGTTGGAATGATTCCGGAATCATTCCGCATTTTTGCGACCCCGGAATGGAGTGGGAATGGAATGGCGGCAACGTTCAGGGGAACGGAATGGGAATGGAATTAGATGCCTTTTGCCCGGAATGGAATGGGAATGGAATGGGCCCTGTTCTTTATATTTTTATTTATTTATTTATTTATAATATATATTTATTTATTTATTTATTTTCTTTTTTGGAGGGGGGGGGGGGGTTACGTTCAGCTATACCGAGCCAGTCAGCGAGTCAGTTGTTCAGAAATAAAATTAATACAAAAAACAAGCGCCAAAGCAAAGAGCAAAGGGGGAGAAGAGGGGGGGGGGGGGGTCGGCGGTGGCGCCGTTCACGGACGCGCTGGCGACGGGCTTCACTGGTGTTACACGAGAGCGAAACAAGAAACCAAGCACCAAGCGAAAGAAACGAACGGTGCGGCATAGAAAGAAACCGCCATGCACGGCTCCTCAACGTCCTTCTTGTCCTTTTTTTTTTTCTCGATGGCATGGACGAAGCACGCGCGCGCAAAGACTGAGATTTGGGAGCGGGGGGCGACTCATAACTCGCAGAGCTCTGATAACTCGTTGACTCCCGCGCCACCGAAAGATGATCAGTTATTGTTTTCTTATAGTTCGAGGAGCGTTGTTTAGCAGGCGGCCAACTCTGCTGCCTTCCACGTTCATTCGCACGCACTCCTTTGAAGTGCGAAATCTGGGTTTGCTTCGGCATTAAAACGAAGCGAGATTCACTTCTCTCTTCTCTTGCGCTTTGCTCCGACGCTTGTCTTTTTATACTGCATTTTTACGTGTAAGTCTGCCTTTTACTTCGTCTTCGTTCCGATGCTTGCTTTCTGTGTTATATTTTTCACATTCAGGTGGGTTAGGGTTACAAGCAAGCTAGCGGATTCCCGTTCATTTCCTTTGACTTTAGTCTCTGCATACTTTGTTTCACCTTGCGATGGACCGCTGCGGACGCTACGAGTCACCCCAGGCGATCCAGCACCGTGAGCTTAGTAAAATCAGTGCTTTTTTGAGGCATTTAGCATTTTTTTTTTGCAATTGTCTATGCGCTTGATAATGTCAGCTTTCAGCTGCTTATGCCGGCAACACAACAAGGTTGTGCAGTATCGTATTTCAGCAATACATTTCATATCTGTATTTCTGTATCGCAATACATCTGTTCACCATTATCTCTATTCCTGTATCAAATACATGTGGAATGTTTCTTTTTATCGCGATACAAACAGGATGAAATGTATTTCGTTACATTTCTTAAGAAATACCCCCCCCCCGAAAAACAAAATACAAGTCCGAACGCCTTTTTTTTTGCTTTTTTTATTTCTGAAAGCATTAGGGTCAAGGAGTTATTGGTGCATTGTTACTATGCTAACCAAGCTTCCTTCCAATTTTACACATTATTTTTTTCTCCTGAGTAATGTTGCGTAGTCGGGACTCGAAACAGGTAGCGTACCTGGAGTTGAGTCGGAGCATCTCCTACCGCAGGTCTCTAGGTAAGAATTGCATGAGTCATTGTTTACTGGCCTTCAATGCCCGCTTCTAGTTAGTTAGAGCCTTGAGAAATAGGAAATCAAAGGAAGTGCTGCTTGGCCTGTGGCCGAGTAGCTGAGTCACAGTTCGCTGCAACACGAGTCTGGCGGTGGTTGAAATGAAATAGTAGGATGACTGAAGCAGTGAAATTCAACACATATCCCAATGCGTCTGCGCCTGTAATATTGCACTGCTCAAGGGTACGTCATCAGTCGACGTGAACGTGACCCGCTGCTCTGGTGATCTGATAACCAGGAAGGCGGCCAGACTTGGCCTCGATGTGCCGACCCAGACTTCGTACACCTGCGACTTGTCTCGAGCGCGCTGTTTCTAGGAGAGCTCGCACCTGTGCCGGCCAACTCAGGTTGCAATCCAGAGGTCTCTGTTTGGATGATGCTAGGCTAGGCGAAACTTGAGGACTGCCATTCATGCGTTGGAGGCGGAGGGTCGGCAGGAAGTACCGTCACAACAGGGATGCCACCGTATCGATTTTTCAACCGTAACAAAAGATAAGACATGTGCTCCAGGATGCTTCAGGTGGTCCACTATTCTCGAAAATTCCAAATGCAACTGCCTACATGATCTTCACCGAGGTCACCTACAACGAAAGTACGTATTGTCCTTTCATACAGCAGCGTGGGAAAAGTTTCATGTTCAAGGCAACACCTACAGATACAAGAATACTAGTTCGTTCCACCGTGATGTCATGTGATCAGTGTTGACAGGGGTGCCCTTATTGAACAGGGGAGGGGTGATCTTATGATGATATGTATTTAGAGGTCGAAGTCTTTTCGCATCACTCGTCAGACAGACAGGACGCCAGGGAAGGGACCGCGGTCAATCCTTGATGGAACATTTTTTTTAGCCCATTGAAGAATCCTCTCCGTTTGAAACCACCGGGCGGCGGAGAAAAGCTCACCGGAGAAAAGCTCACCGGAGAGAAGCTCACCGGAGAAAAGCTCACCGGAGAAAAGCTCACCGAAAAACAAGCACATGCGGAGAAAAGCTCACCAGGCCCTGAGCCGAGGGGGAAAAAGCTCACCGAATGTTGTATTCTTTTCATAGAGAAGCTGTTAGATGGTGTTTTACATTTCGTTTTCATTAATGTTAGAGTTTGAATAACATTTTTATGTAATATTGATCAAATTCATCATGCATATTTCTTGCCAGTGAGGAATCCAGCAGTTTGTCTATTAATAACGCCGCAAGTAAAAAAAAAGGTGGGACATTTGTAAAGAGGACAACAATTTATTGATAGTTTAACTTTTACCTAAGTCGAAATTTTGGCTCAAAAACGAATGCACTGTCCAACTGCTTCGAGGAGCACGGGGAGCTGCTTGTGCTGCAAATAATCCGTGCAGAGGTTGTGTAGTCGGCTTTGCAGTCGGCTTGTCTCCCTTCTCGTCTTCTTAGCAGGCGGCTCTCCACGGCTGGCTTGCAACAATGTTGTACCGGCAACCGCTTGGTCTTGCTGCAGGCACTCGATGAGCCTCCAAACACTCGGATGAGAATGCCCAACGAGGTGTCTAAAGGCGTTGTTCCACCCCTCGCAGGCATTGTTGGTGCGGTCCTCCCCTCGCAGCGTCGCTTCCATGACGTTCCAGAGCTCCGGTGGAAATTCGGGGCGTCGGCGGCGCACGGTGGTTGTCAGTCGTCCATCTGCTCTCGCCCTTGAAACCGTGCGAAACGTTCCACTCACGTAGGTGGAGTCAAAGTAGGCGAGTATTTCGGCCATGTCGTCGGGTGCCATGTCACGAATGTACTGAAGTCCAGATGTTACAAGGTTGGGAGGCACGAAGGCAAGGCCGTCTAGCATCCCGCAAGCCTTCCTGAAAGCATCGTCAGTCCGGTATCTGTTGATCAGACCCAGCTCACGTACCTGTAGTGAACAGAAATGTAAAATTAGCAAGCACCTAAGAAAACATTAATATGCATAAACATAAATGCGAGCAGCGAGGGGCAACATCACATTTGAAACGCTAAAATACACTTTTATTGGTAATTTCACGCTGCGCATCCGACCCTAATAACTCTCCTTGCCTATCGCATTTCACATTATCTGAAATAGCCTTCAATAAGGTGACGTAAATATATTTTGTCATAAAGGATTCAATAGAAATCATCGCTTACTCGAAGCTGTATGACCGCACATTACCTTGCGATGGGTGCTCTGGCAGAGATGAAAGAAACACCCCCTGGATGCAAAGTCTGGTCCGAAGACTTCCTTGCTGCCCGGATCGCAGCCATCTCGTAATCACTCACGATGACGTCGGGGTCTGGAAGGTAACCTCTTGCTTCGCATGCGTCAAGGACGGCCTGAAAAAGCTCTTCATAGATGGCGAGGCTCTTGCCAGCAAGGAGAGCGTAGACGCAGGCGACGGAGCTTTCCCCGACTGCGCACCTCAGCACGTAGAGTTGTTTAAACAGCCGGGGACAGACTGAAAACGTCCCGTCCATGTACCAGGTTGGGCTCGTACTCAAAGCTCGGAGCTGCTCGCTGCTGGCGAAGACGAGCATCCGGTCCCGCCGCTCCGATCCGTTGTCATAAATGAGGAACGGTTGTGGTTCTTCTCCTCCGGTCGTTGTCCAGATGTCCTCGACCTCGAGCTCAGCGGTGGACTCTGGTTCCGCTGGGCGCAGCCGGCTTCTTTGCTGGCGCAAGTCGCGACGCACAGTCTCCAGGCTTCCAATACTTGCCCGCACAGCAGCTGACGAACTGCATAACGCCTGGGCCAAGAGCTTGCTTGGTGGTTCCGACGTTTCTTTCGCTTTTCGTTTCAGGTCCACTCTTATCTTCGTCACGTTAACGCCGTCGACGTCACTGGCATGGTTGTGCTCCGTCACTGACCAAAAGCGAGTGATCTGCAATGCCAAAAAAGGAAGATCGCCTGATGAGACGGTGCTTACCTAGAAAACACCAGCGCAGTTTAAAATTTCATGATTCAACAAGTTCTCACTTCTTCACCGAAAAATATCAGCTTGGAAACTATATTCCTTTGCTAGTGTTTAAAAATAAGATAATGTCGGATAACAGCAAAAATCGCTTCGCATTGAATATTGAAAATACGCCTAATTGCACGTGAAGTAAAAATCGTAAAATGTCCAGTAAGTATCATGGACGAACGGATAGACAGAAGTGATATTTTGGGACAGGAGCACTCTTGGTCAGTTCTTTATCAATTTTCTATCCAAAATTTCTCTCTCCATCTCTTTGCTGAAACGTGCGTGCGGTGCATCTTCGTCGTTCAGAGAATATATTTTTGCTAATAGGCAGCATTCATTATTTTGAAAAGAAAAGAATCAATGAATGAGTAAAACATTAGAATCTTAGCACATCCACAAACTCATTTTTACCCCAAATAAATGTCAAACCACTATATTCTAGTCAATAATGTGAAGAAAACTAGAGATCCGATAATAGCATGCAATACAAACACACAAATATGCCCCAGTCCGCAGCTATTTCCCGCTGCCAAAACAAGGATTCTTATACTCACACCATGGTCCGTCGTTATTGCTCCCTTGCACCCGCCTGTCCGCTGCTTACGGCACTGCCACCGGATCCACCCGTTTTTTGACTGCTTTTGCACGTAGTCGTAACCGTCAAGCAAAACTTTCGCCTTCCCCTTGTTTGAACGAATTACCTCCATGATGACAGTCAGAATACCGATACGGCTAAAAATGTTTGCTTTATATAGCTAACGCCTTCAGGAACTAGCCTTCGACTGTGCCACTCTCAGCCAATAAGAAATAGATAAAACTTTCCTAATGTGCGATTCAAAAAGGAACCGATAAACAACAACAAAAGGTGTGAACCCTGCTTTTGAGCTTAGCGTGGAAGGGGCTTAGACACAAAGGAATATCTCAAAACAGTCACGAGAAAGAACGCAACAAAAGGCGTGAACTCTGTTTCTTAAATTAGCGTGGAAGGTGGAAGCAAGCCTTTTAGTGAAACGTCGGCACAGATCTGAGGCTTCGACCCCCGCGTGCAACTATGTAGGTCATAGAAGTCCCTGTAGTGGCACTATCGCACAAAAGCAACGCGTGGAGAAACAAGCACGAACGGCTACAAAGCGGGCATGTCCGTGGAAGAAAGAAATCTTGACAATCTAATCACCGCCCTGTCCTGTTTTCAATGCTTACAATAGCTGCAGATCGAGTTTTAGGCGTCGCACTGCTGTAAGGTTCGCTTTTGTCTTGTCATAGGCGGTCAGAAAGTTTTTGTTAATGCGACCTCGAATAATTCGATTGCGTTGAAAAGTCCCTGAACACATTTGGGTATGTATTCCAACATAGTTTAATTCGATCTTCGAAATTATTCGACATAATTTCACGGTCCTGTACAGGTCGAACTAACAAAAACCTCACTGCATAGCTCTGCAGACTTTTCCCTACACTCCAAGTTCATAGAATTGTCAGATAGGCTTTTATTTGCCTATTAAATAATCTAAAAACGATATTTGACTGTAACAAATTCTTGCGAAAGATGTACAATCGGTTCCACAAATACTGCAAAAAGAAGAGAACGTTTCAAGTTATTAACCTGACTCAATATAGTGGTATAATAAATTGCTGTATGTGATGGAGCATCCAAAAGCTTCGAAATGAAAATAATTAAAAAAATTGGTGAGCTTTCCTCCGCCTATGTCCCAGGACCAGTGAGCTTTTCTCCGCATCTGCCACTTTTGCGGTGAGCTTTTCTCCGGTGAGCTTTTCTCCGGTGAGCTTTTCTCCGGTGAGCTTTTCTCCGGTGAGCTTTTCTCCGGGATTCGAAACCAACCACCCTCATTGGGATAAAAAAGTTCCACTTCATACTTAAAGCCTCATCTCAGCTGGCGTCTCAAAGAGATTTAGAAAAATGTGTTGCACTATCAGTATTTGCATTTCTGCCCTCCCTAAAATTTATTAATGTATTTGTATTTCCAAAGACTTTCTGCCTCTTTTTAAAATGCATTTCCGATACGTATCGCGATGCACTTTTAGAGATATATCTCGAGTATCCGTGTGCTAGCTAATATTTTCATCTGTCCCAGTCAGCGGCGTAGACTTTCCATTTTCCCGGGGGGGGGGGGCGAGGCTGAGCAGTTCTTGGGGGGGGGCGTTACCTTTCGCCAGAACTGGAGACTGAAGCTAACGAAAGCACGCTGGGATTCCATTTACCATGTATTTTGTCAATACAGGCAACGTGGGCGTTATTTTGTTTACACGCCACTGCTAGAAGCTCGACTACATGGCATGTAAACGGCGTCTCAGTAAGGGGGGGGGGGGGGGGTAGACTCTGCCTTCCCCCCCCCCCCACCCCCAGATCTCAACAGTGGGGGGCACGAGCCCCTATGCCCCCCAAGTCCACGCCTATGAGTCCAAGTCTTTGTATTTCCAGAGTCGCGGGACCGTTCGTCCGATGACGCGTTCGTCGCACGACAACTGGTAGCGGGGCTATTCGTCACATAGGCAATTCGTCATAGGGCGGTTTGTCACTATGACAATTCGTGAAACATTTCTTTCTGATGATTTTTATGGGTTTTGTTGCTTATTGAGCATAGTTTTCTTAGGTGAGTGCAATTACTAGTGACCCTCTTCCTTTATTTACCTATTTTTTCCACTGACCCATGAAATTAGTTTGTACTAATTTTTATTGTACTTCGTAATAACCATGTGACCACCTAAACTTTGGCACCGTCCTAATGACTAATAAGAAGGATTACTCATTCAGGTGAGTAAACACAAGTGTTTTATTAATGATAGCACTTTACCAGTGTTCACAAGAGATACTTCGGCACGATGCTGCGGCGACATCCAAGTTGTTGGTCCCGCCATAGCGATGAAGGATGGCCCGAAGTCGCCTGTACGTGTCCGGCCTTCCGCGACACCCTTGTGGAAACGGACCCCGCTTGCAGCTTGGCTGGAGCCAACTCCGTCATAGCTTGCCCTTTTAGTGACTCCAGGAACGCCCAGAGATTAGGTGAAGCACAACTTACGTTGCTCTGCAAAGAATGATATCGAGGGCTTTGCAAATAAACACGAGATTCAAACTGTCCAATAACACTTGTTGGGCTAGTTGCTGCATGTTTGTCTGAAGGGCTGTCGCTTAGTCTCTTCAACAAACATCTCTTTAGTCATATAGACTGTCGATTGCGCGTGCG
>JAZHYW010059869.1:0-19840 GCA_037355805.1 Ixodes ricinus | reverse complement strand
CATGTACGTTCCTTCATTCACCATCAGAGGTGTCAGTGTTTAGCTACTGGTGCGTTCCGGCAACCTCCCCAGTACCAAGGCCTGTGCATAGAAGATTCCTGCCGAACCATCCTTGGAGTATAGAAGGTTCGCACTGGGTTTAATGTACTCCATTAGGGTCCGCTCGGTTCCTCGAGCACCCTGCTCGAGATAACATGGAAAACATTCGAGTTCCAGAGAACATTTCAAAACAAACCCTCCATAGTTCCTCCTTTTTCAATTAGGAATTCGTAGCCCAGCAGAGCTCCGTTGGGTATGGGTGCAGTAGGCCCCAGTAGTCCAATTACCTCTCCCAGATATTGCCCCATGGGACTACAACAACATCTCACTGCGACTTCACACTTACGAAACATAGTAAAAAAGATGTTCCAAAGGAAGTCATAGAAGCAGGAATCGGACCATCCGTTAGGCTGAATAAGGAGAATAAAACTCAAACGCCACCATACTCACGGCAGAACCACTATGTGTCTGCTATTGGTGGTCGACTACATAACCATAAGAAAAGGTATTCTCGCTCAATACTATACACCGACTCTTTGAGTTTTAAAAGCAGTTCTATCGCTGGAACGGGCCACAAACCCTTGTTTTTGGATTGCAGAGTAAGATTATTTTAGCCGCAAACAGCAACATTCGCGAGAACCTTATGTGCTGGGTGCCGCTATGCTACGTTGGCATGCCGCGAAATGAAGCGGCTGACTCTGCAGCAAGTTCTGCTAACGAGACACAGCAGCCCACGTGCGTAAAATACCAGATTGGTTTATTTATCGATTGATTGAAATACCTTAAAGGTCACTCTGGAAAGACGTACAGAAGGTGTGGAAGATAAGTACATCATCTATGAAACACACAAAAATATTAGGTAAAAATATGCAACACATACCTGAGCAATAGCAAACATAGCAATCAGCCGTCATGGTCAATACCGAAACTATGGCTGCTGATAAGGAACGAAAACTATCAGGGTTAAAATTTCGGTGGCGAAGCGCTCTGTCATCAATTTCCACCACACTGCTGTTTGGTGAAAGAGTGAATACAAAAAAGAAGAAGTGCCGGCAGGTGAATCGGTCCAATCTTACATGAGTGATTAAGACGAGGTAGAACAAGTATGACTCGTGTTAGCGTGCCCTGACTCGAAAGAAGGTGGCATAGTAAATGCGATGAAAAAGGCAGTAAGCAAGAAAGTCGGTGCGTCTTAAGGCCGGATTCTGGAAGAGTCGGCTTTTGGTTTTAGCAGGGATGACACTGGAATGCTCGAGAGCGCTCAGAAAATGGAAGAAGCGACGCGACGCGGTTTTGAAAGGCTTCTATTTCAGTGATCAAACGTGCTTGGTGAGATCCCCGGGACGTCGATGCGTACTCAAGTTTCGACCATGAATCAATGAAGGTTGTGCAGTTTCTTGAAGTGAGGAGGAAGAGAGCGCTAACTGAAGTGTATGTTTAAGGTAGCCCAAAGAACGATGGTGCACCATGACCAAGCAACGACCGAATATGTACCTTCCATGGATGAGATTTTGAGTCAACGTGAACACCCAAGTGATTTGCAAGAGGAAACAGACTCTACCACGTTAGAATCAACAGAATAGTTATGATAGTAGCGTACAGATTATCTTTCCTAACAAGTGAGATCAGTTTGCTTTTTAAGGGTGTCAAGCTTACGTGAGCCAAGTCGAGCTTCACAATGATAGGTTAGTGAGGTCATGATGCAGTTGAATGGCTATCTTCTCTCGTTTAGAGAAATTATGTCTGTATACAACGCAGTCGTCTGCAAAAATACGGATGCGGGAACAAATACATGAAGGTAAGTCATTATGATATATATTAAGAAAAGCAGCAGGGGTCCAAGGACAGAGCGCAGAGAGTATACCCGAAAGACACAGGAAGCAGTTGAACTATGAGAATTCACGACCGTGTACTGACTTCTGTCAGCAAGCCAGTCTTTTGATCCACAGGACGATGTTACTATCTGATTTAGATGGGTAAGTTTTGCAACAGACGCTTATGTGGGACCCGGTCGAGCGCTTCTGGCAGGAATCAAGAAATACAACTATCCAATTCTGGGAACCGAAGTCAATAGAAAAATGAATATCGCCAGAATGAATACCAGGAGTTAGGTCTCGCAGGAGCCGGAATGACCCTTCCGGAACCCATGCTGATAGTGGTGAGAAATTGATCGATTTTCGTCTAAAAAGCCAGAATGATGTTCGAATGTAATATATGTTCAAGAATGTTGAGGATATGCTTGTAATGTGATGCGGGCCGATGGTTTAAGGGAGAGCTACGTGTCCGCCTGATTTAAATATACACGGATAATCTTACCGACCTTCCAGTCACCAGGAACTAAATGAAAAAGCCAAGATTGTAGAAACAATCGCAGGACAATATGACACTAAAAATTGTTTTGGTATTCGTTAAAACCTTCAGACTTCGTCTTCAGCCACATCAGAAGAAGAAGCTTTTCAAGTTTTTCTCAATTAGTTCCACAGCACCAGATGAACTGAATAAGTTATGCTACACCATTTGATCATGTTCAAAAAAATCTATCCAAAATAGGCGGGGCAGTGTTCTCACATGAAAGCCACAAGGCAGAAAAAGCAGAATTCAAAACACGTGCACTTTCGAGGTGAGATAGTGAATGTGCCGGTACAATCAATAAGAGTTTATGTATTATCAGGCCGATTTAGGGTTTACTAGCCTAGCCAAATATTTTTGGGATTCGTTACGCAACATATTGGAGAGAGTGATTTGAGTAAGTAAGAATTTCTGGTTGCCAGCAACTTTTTGTTTTATATTTCTTGTTTTTCGCACTCATGGTATGCATGCCAGTCATGGAGGGATCTATTGCGTACGCCTGCACGCCTGAAGACGAACGTTTTTTCTTTATTCCCTAGGCGCCTCAGTGCCTGCATCATACCACGGAGACATTTGACGTTTTAATGAAAAGGAACAGGAACATGCTTATCAATGAGACATTTCACTTTATTTCGTTATATTTTACGCTCAACCAACTGTGCGGCTTTTCGAAGTTATGCAGGAAAGCCTTCATACAAAGGTGCATAGGATTCGCTTTTTTTTTGCATCGTAGTTAGCCCGACCATAACTACAATGGGTTTACGAGTGGTTTTGCCGCGCAATACGTTGCTAGCAGAATGATTTGCGTAAACAGGACGTTAAAGCGATCGACATAACCCTGGAAGGGTAGTGATTGGACGAAACAAGTCGGAGAAACATGTGAGGCACGATGAGGTCACAGAATATTTGAGGTCGAAGTTAGGTGGAGCGTGTTGGTATTGTTACAAAGAGCTGCGAGAGGTTGAAGTCAAGCGCAAGCTCTCGATGAAATTTTACACTCAGCAATGTTACCCTTGAGCAGAAGGATGAGTTTGGAGACCAATCTTATCGGGAAGGATGGTTGAAATCACCCAAAATTAGCAAAGCAACAGCCAGGAAACCGTAGTGACTAAGAAAATCACAAAAGTGTATCGAGAAGAGCCGAAACAAAGCCCGATTTATAATCAGGAGGTGCAGCTGACAGACCCCAAACAGTGGCATATTTTGTTTTAACAAAAGGCAATGCCGCTTTCTAAGCACGTGTCAACGACAATACATGTACAAAACTATACTTTTCCTGACAGCAACGCAACCTGCCACCTCTTCGTTGTTGTCTATCCTGACGAAATATTAGCGACTCCAGATTCAATATAGAGTGGCGCCGCTCGTTTTTCAAAATGGCAGGTTTAGTAGAGGTCGGAGAAATCGATGCTAGCATGCTGAGCCACGTCTAGTGTTTTGGATTCACTGAGCGACACATAACGATTTCTGGTAATACGAGGGAGCTGGAGTGTTATAAGCGCGGGTAACCTCCTTTTATCCTGTAAAACAAAAGCGGTGTTTAGCGTAATATTTTCTCAGGAGAGAACGTTTTTAATTCTGGTGCAAAAACCCGAAACTAACCTTTATTTTGATTCTAATTTCTTGATATAGGTCTTAATTTCGGATTCTTTCATAACTCAAGATGTGTCTCACGTCGTAGTTGTTTAGTTAAAGATGTCGATCGTGGAAAAACTTTATATTTGTGATAATTCATATTTGATCCAGGCTGATATTTGTAGTTGTAGTCAAAAAAAATCAGTGCTGATATTTGTGCGTTCTCCGCTGCCTTTTCTTGCTCAGATAATTGTCATGGGAAATATTGAACGGCAGGCCTTTTAATAGGTTTTTGCATATTTAGATGAATAATTGGTTTGGCGTTATTCCCAGCACAAGAATAAGATAATAATTCAAATTTTTACAATATGTCCACAAAACGTATAAATTAATAAATGCTGTCTCTTATCAGCGACAAACCAAAGACAGATGCCGAGTCGGACGGCTTGAAGTGTGTGTGTGTTTTTGTATAGCAACATGTGACGCATAGGGACTTTATATTGTATCGAGTGTTTCACTGTTTGTCTCTCTTGATAACGATGTCAATGAATTTTTTTCTATATGCTAAAAGAGAAACAAAATTATACCTTTTTTGAATGACTATTATGGTTAGCAATGGCGTATTTTCGTGATCTTGGCATTAATTGTAGGGCATACATTGCCATGCGAAATGTTATTAATAATAAAAATAGCAAAATTCAGATATTTTAATATGCCAATTTTTTGAGCTCTAATATAATTTGTTGCTTATGATCTAATTTCAAACTGCGAGAACAAATATGACAATCAAATGTGTGCTAATTATCATCATTGGTGCCAATTGCAGCATTTTTAGTACCAAGCAATAAAAAATAGTTTAAAATCAATGAAAACGAAAGTTGCGCATAGCCAATGCGAGAAATCTATGTAAAATTACATTAACTGCGGGTAAAGTATATTTTGCTAACAGAGTCGTGACTTTTGACACTCGGCAAGACGTCCAAAGTCGCCGCCAATATTCTTTCCAGACCAAATGCGCAAAAGTGTGCGGGTAATAAAATAACAATAATAACTAACCATTTTTTTATAACATTTAGTTACTTTCATTTATACGTTCCGTCGAGCGGCCAACTCTCAGCCTCTTCTAGTTCGAAAGGAACGCCTATACCCGCTCGCACGTCCGCTCACTGCTGCACGTTTCGTTGGCGTTGGAAGCCGGTAAAACAGCAATGAGTTTAGTATTGTGTATACGAGCGGAACGCAAGCGTTGTGGGTTTGCGTCAGCTTTGCGTGTTCCACACTGCGCGTGCGCGGAGCCCGAAATTGTGGTCTGGATGGAGCATGGCGATGAGGCTCACGCACAATGTGGGTACGCAATCCCTAACGCAAACGCACACCTCTTGCGTTTGCTTCTATGCGCAATACTAAAACTCCGCAGTAAGGTACAATCCCATATCGGCTGCAGCACTACATTGGGACAGCGAAGAGTGTTGTTTCATCGGGAATGACATTTCGCGAGCCATGATCGCGAGCAGTTCCGCTGTGCCCGCCGAGCAGGAGATTGGGGACCTCACCTAGAGCGCTTCCCGTTTCCGCCGCGGAAGGCGAGCGTCGAGCTGGAGACACGAATAGTAAAAGATGACACGCCCTCAAAAATAATCGAGTCATCCACTTCATCATTCAACCAGGTTTCCGTAAGAGCAACGACGTCAGCAGAGCAAGATTCAATCAAAGATGAGATGTCGTCTCGCTTTGATAACACACTCCGAATGTTGGTATACAAAAGATTTATTTCAGCAGGATGCGAAGTGGACGCGGCAACATCAAGATTACGACACTGCATATTGACACGTGCAGGGGATCTGGGAAAAACAGTTTGGGATAACGAATAGTTGACATGTCATTCATCTACATCGGCGGCGTTTACTAGTGGGACTGCAGATTCAAGGGCACTGTCCCAGACATATGCTGAGTCATTCACAAAAAGTTTGTCAAAACGTAAGCGTACTTTGTCCCCAGCCTTTACGACAGTTTTAGAAAATTTAAGCAGATTTCTACGCTTGACTCTAACTGCTTCTGAGTAGTCGTTACTAACACTAAATTCAGTACCTTTTAGTTTAAATCCGTTTGAAAGAATACTTCCCATTTCTTTTTCATTCAAGAATTTGGCTATTATTGGCCTGTGCTTATCACTTGATAAACGGCCTAGTCGATGTGCTCTGGAGATGCTTTCCACTTTTACACGAAGCTTCGATGCACAGAGTTCCACAATCAACTTCTCGGAATCCAGCCAGCTTTCACGTTCGCTTGTTTCTTTTATTCCAAAAAAGATCAGATTATTCCTACGTGACCGATTTTCTAGTTCATCAACCTTCGATTGAAGATCAGACACAAGAATGTCCCGGTGCAACTCGTTCTCAAGCTGGACAGAGTTCGAACTTGTGGTAGGCGCTTGATTATTCTCTAACAGTGATACTCGCTCTTCCAAAGATTTGACCGTTGCTTCTGTCTGTTTCTGATTTGCTTCTAGTTTCTTAATACTGTTTAGCATTGTTGTTTGACCAGTTTCTATTTTTTTTTACAATCGCAAGAACTGACGCGAGCTGCTCTTCCTGCAGTTTCGACATAGGTCCGGGATTAGATTCAATATCACCAGCCAAAAGCAGTATCGAACTCAGCCACAGCGATTCGAAAATTGACAACAGCGTTCTTCCGATGTTAGCGCACCAATGATGAGTTAGTAGGCACTTTTTGTCGAAGGGGCACGACACTTTAAAGAGAAGAAGGTTATTGGAACGAAAACATTTTGCATACTTTAGGTAACTAACCTGCAGCATAAAGCCGTGTGAGTAAGGCATTCCGTCCGTGTCGTGCCCCAGCGGCGAAGTGGAAGCAGGGTCCTTTTGTAGATGGTATATGCCACGGTGGAAGCGGAAGTGTCCCTTGGCGGTTCAACTGGTCAACCACTGGAAGTACTCAGGAACGATCACCGCGGGGATTGGCTGATCAGATGAAGGCGACGAGTCATCTCGCAGTCGAAGCAGTGTGAATTCGGCTGTCTCATACGACGAGGTGTAGATCGTTTGGCCGATGAAACTTGTTGAAGATAGCGCCAGGAGGGACAGCACCTGCAGCATAAAGCCGTGTGAGTAAGGCATTCCGTCCGTGTCAGCGCCCCAGCGGCGAAGTGGAAGCAGGGTCCTCTTGTAGATGGTAATGCCACGGTGGAAGCGGAAGTGTCCCTTGGCGGTTCAACTGGTTCAACCAATGGAAGTATTCAGGAACGATCACCGCGAGGATTGGCTGATCAGGATGAAGGCGACGAGGGTCGCGGGGATTGGCTGATCAGATGAAGGCGAATGCATCTGGACCGAGTTTGCGAGAGTCGACCCCGGTGGCCACGACTCGACCGTGGAGGGCCGCAGCACCTCCCACCGTGTTCGCGTCCAACCACCGGAGGCGTCGAAAGTTACGGCCACCCTCCGGCGCCCTGAGCGCCATGGTCCCGGCCCCGGGAGGTACCTTTCCCCCGGAGCCCCCAGTTCCTGCTGCAGCCCCGCCTGTAGTTCCTGCCGCTGCCCCGTCAGCCGCATCCCCTTCCCGCTGCAGTCCTGCCTGCAGCTCCACCTACAGTTCCTGCAGAAGTCGTGGAGCTTGTGCCCGAGGAGATCCTGTCTCCTGGGACGTCTCCGAGACAACAACTGCTCATCCTGTCGCACAGAGGGTGCTACTTCCAGTACCTCCTGTGACAATCCAACAGTGCTGGCGCCGCCACCCGTGTGTGTGTGTTCGGACGCCCAGCCCGGAGCCACCAGAGCCCCTGGGTCCAGTCAAGTCCACTCCCCGGCAAGAGAGTCGCCCGCGTCCAAGTCGGCGACTGCCGGGACGATTTCAAAGCTATGTGTTAACTCTAAAGGAACGTTTAAGCTAATTTCATCAAGTACATTTGAACATTCAGTGAATTTTTCTTCATCCAGCTTACTACCTCAGCGCAGCCTTTCCGGTGTATGCTTTCGCGCATATGTCATTTGCGACGTGTTTTCTTTTCATCCATTTCATCATAATTTCCAGTTTCCTGACGTAGAGTTGTCAGAGGTCTGATCCTTTCAGAGCATTTTCATACCTTCCAACTGCCCTGCAGTTTGGCATCAGTTTTCCTTCCCCCATTGTTTTCTGGAAGATTCTATTCATTTTTTTCTAAGAAAGGGAAGAATATGAGAATTAATTTTTTTTAAGGAAAGGAAAGTGTAGTATTTATATTTTCTATCAGTTTTATACACCGTACCTAGATGGCGCCACTGTTCCACCAGTGCGCCCGTGTTACCAGGGTTGCGTCCCCGTGGCGCTTCAACCCCACGTTGTTGACCGTTGAATAAAGAGTTACGATTCAGCCACCGAACGCTTCGGACGTGTCCCTCCTTCTTCCGGGGCTCCTGCCACCCGGCCTCGCCGGTCACCAACCTCTTCGGCATGTAAGGACCTCGTCTCTAACAGGCTTCAGCTGAGCTAGTTGGTTCATACTCATGAATTAAGGCCAGCTGAACTAGGAGAAAACATACACATAAAGAAAAGACCATTCACACCGCTGGACTAGCAACTGATTTTCATTTCTTCTTCTTCTACTATACTACGAGCCCCACTTGAAAAAACAATTCTCTTTTCCTCTTTTTTTGCTTTCTAAATCTCCTTAATTTTTTTTTTTTTCCTTACCCCCGAAGAAACATTTTTTCTTTTTCGTGCAGCACGAGAGAAGGTGCACTAATGCAGTCATCGCCTTTTTCCTCAATGGCAAGTGCCTCTAAAATTTCACGTCCCAGTTTTGTCTTGTTCTTTGCCACGATGTTTACGTCGTAGAACCGCGCCGAACATTGACACGCACGACAATGGGTTGGCAGGTGTCCTCCTGCCGACAGGGACTTCACTGATGCAGCGTGCTCCCTCGTCCGATCGTTAATGCATCGGCCGGTTTGTCCGATGTAACTTCGGCCGCATGTCAGCGGAATGTGGTACACCACCTCCTTTTCACACAGGGCGAAGTGAACACTTCAGGAACTGTGCCGCACCTTTTCTCGTTGTTGCTTCGCTCCTGGTTGACCCTGCGGCGCATGGAGTAAGCCTTGTTTGGAGCCGAACACACCACCTGAACGCCTTGCCGTCCAGCAACCTCGTCTCTTCCGCAGGCCCACGCAGGCACTGCTCTTCTTTATTTTCTCGGGTGACCGCATTTTATTTTCTTCTACATTTTGGCGACGAGTATTTACTACATTTTTAGCGATCAAGGACGGGATAATTTTTTTTTTTTTTTTGCATTTTGAACCTTCGCTTTGTGAGGCTTTTGTTTCCGCCGCTTTTCGCCGCGGCTCTGCTTGTGAGCATCGTTTCGAGAGGGTCGAGCGGTTGGTTGGTCGTACTCCCTGTCCGACGGACTGGACGTGCATTTCCCCCCCCTCTTCGCGTCATCTTTGACGTTTCGAAATGGCGATCGTGCAGAGTTCCCACCGAAGATTTTCTCAACACGCCCGGCGAACCGATAACGCCGTGAGCAAACATGGAAGAAAGGTTTTTCTCAACTACCTCGAGGCGATCGACGCGCGGGATTTTCCCGCCCGAAACGAAAAAGGGCGATTTTATTTTTCATTTCTCGGAGATGAAGGAAACCGCGTCGTTGATGCGTTCGACTTGGCAGAGTTCGTCCCTGGCGCGATGAAGGACGAATTTCCAAGTTTTACTGTCCGCTTTTGGATTCACATTTCGCTTCCGCTCCGAAACATTATTATTGTTGAGCGTCGGGACTATCGTCAATCGGAGTACAAGGTCCAGGAGAGACCGTCCTCGAGTATCTTGAGGTCGCTCGTGTAACACGTTACACATAACAAATTACATGCAGTAAAATCATACATAAGTGAATGGTAGAGTGCCCGGCATCGGGAGCGTTTCTATGAAGTGGTCCTGTGCCGGTTACAAATTGGCCATACGCGTCTCACACATGGGCACCTTTTGAGTGGGGAGGATGCTCCACTGTGTGAGCACTGTAATATAACTTCAAGCGTTTCACACATCCTAATTGAATGTCACACATATGAACAACACCGTCAGAAACACTTCTCACAACTATAAAGAGAACATGTCCCACTGCACTCTAGCCCTGCTTCTAGGTGATGAACCACTTATCTCACATGATTGCTTATTGAAGTTTCTCACTGATATCGGCCTTATACACCGAGTGTGATTTTATTTTCCACCCCAAACTCATGACCATACCTTTTACACTTATACAGAGGCATGCCCATAGTTCTATCACATCACCAGCTACCATAGCTACTTTCTTCTCATAGCCCTCACTTCAATAGTTCAGACTCTTGGCGCATTACAGCCTTAGATGCTGATTTTCCAAAAAAACCTCAATCAATCAATCAACCAGGTTTACTTCCATGCTTTTCATGGAAGGTGTTAGATAATCCATTTGGCAGCGATCATTTCCATAATTTTAGAAAGCTGGATACCCCTTCTTTCGTTTTCAACCCCGCCTTCCAAAGTGGAAGTTAGAGAAGGCTGATCGGGCTCTTTTGGTTTAAATGCTGTACTGGATTCATCGCTCTTTCGTAGTATGTCCCCGAGGAGGCGACAGTGTTTGCCAGCTGGATGTCTAATTAATGCTGCAGCATCTTCTATTCCGACAAATATCCGGCGTCCTACCCGGAGATGCAAACCCTGGCTAGAATGAGGACTGCACAGTCACTCGCAGGAAACAGAACCAGGCATGGGTATATTTCGCTGTTATCCCACTGCTTTTAACCTGATTGAATGTTAAAAAAGTAGGGCCAAGGCACGTTGGTCACGAAACAGACGAAGAGGACATCATGAAAAAAATATAGATCTTCTGCTAGCTTTGTTCCAGCCAAGAAGTATGGGATCGCTCAGCCGAAAGTTTGAGATTACCAATCTTTCCGAACTCCTCTGTATCGCTGCAAGATCATGTAAATGTTCTCGGGGAGCATTTCCAGATTATTACGGGCTCCCCTAATATTTTGAAAAGTTCAAAAAGTTCCAGTCGACATTTGAAAAGCAGCCCATCTCGATGTCGGAGTGTGGTTCATTTTTTACTATAGACCATTCACAATATGTAGAACTCAAGGTCGCTCTTGGTGCAAGTATAAGTGCAGACAGACTCCACTACGAGAATGTTGAGGAAACTGTCCCTGAATCTATGAACGGCCTGCTAACTTTTTTAATCATCTATGGCAAGCCGCTGCTCTTCCTCGTTGCTGGAAACATGCCCACATAATCTCTTTTTTAAAACCTGGGAAAGACCCGTCCATTCTTACGAGGTAAATTATATAGAGCCCTCCAACTCGGACATGACATAAAATTTTGTTGGGTACCGAGTCATGTTGGGATTCCAGGAAATGAGAAAGCCGATAGATTGGCTGCATCTGCCAAGGATTTAGTAGCAACTTGTGGATTACCTCATCAAGATTTGAAACCGTTTTTGAAGAAATCACTCTTGATGCATGGCAGTTGCAGTGGGACAGAGAATATAACAATAAGCTTCATGTCACTAAGCCCCTTTTGGCACTGTGGGAGAGCTCGATTCACAGGGAATGGCGTGTAGAGGTTCTGCTCTGCCGCCTAAGAATTGGCCACACACGCTTGACGCACTTGCACCTTCTTCGTGACGAAAATGTGAAGCTTTCTGCCCATCGTGGGAAAGGACTTACACTGTTACACATTTTATGGCACTGCCCAATTTACCATCAATTGCGCCGGTCTAGCTTCCCTGAACTTTTTTAGAGGTTATCTTCCCTTTCATCCAATGTTTTTACTTAGTGACTGCCCTCTAGTGCCGTTTCACCGTGTTCTCGATTACCTAAAGAAAACTGGCTAACTACAGCAGTTGTATTTTTTATACTGTTATCTTAAATTGTTTTGTTTAGTGCAAGCTAAACAACATTGAATTGGCGCAATATGGCCTCCGTTGTGAATGCGCCACCAAAACCCTATAGTCATCAACATCATCTTGAGGAGGAGGAGGGGAAGGTACGGAGAGGATGCTATGCCCCTTCTCCTCTCCTGCTCGCCTCCCATTTAGGGGAAATTGTTTTTGTTAAATTTAGCGGGAAAAGTTTTTTTGCTAAATTTAGCGCAAAATATCCTCTCTAATTTAAGCGCAAAAAAATTCCCCGCTAAATTTAGCGGAAAATTGTTTCTGCAATTACGCCGACGGCTTCGGTGACGCCGCTCAAGCCGAAAACGGGCGCCTAAAAACTGCGCTCTAAAGGAAAAAAAATATTTTGGCGGGACATTAGACGCTTTCGCCTGAGTTTTTTGAGCACCTGGTTATCTTGCCACAATATCGCCCATTACAGCGCAGTTTTCTTCATCACCCGTGAGGTTAATGCTTGGGAAGTCTACTGAAACCACAAGCAGCTTATCAGTCTGACCCGACACCGTAAGTACTTTAAAGATCTCGCATATCCGGTCATTTTTTTCGTTAATGTACATTTCCTGGACAAATGGTTTTTGATTGAATTGTCTTTTCTTAAGTTTGTAATATTTTCCGTTGATTATGTCTGTCTCACTTTATTTGCATGACAGGGCTGATTTTCGGCCTTTTAACTGAAGTTAATAAAGGTTGTTCGTTTTACGAGTTAGTTTCTTGCAAAACCTTATGAGACTTAGTTTCTCGCAAAATCTTATCTGAGTACATATTTCCATAGAAACGACTGGCTCGTGCCTCCTGCTGGTGACTGAAGATCCAGCTGTTCAAAAATAATATTTCAAGAATATAAAGAACCTCATGAATTAAAAAAAATTGTTGGCAAGTTTCACATTTAGTTGTCCTTTTTTTTCTCACTCGCGTAGGAGTTTTCCAGATCACCTCTGATTTCCCACCCCTCTTTAAAAATGGAGCCTTCCCTCGCGCAGAAAACTCTGGGGAAAGGGAGAAGGAGGAGGAGGAGGAGGAAGGTCAAGATTACACAGTTCCCGCTCTGCCACTTCCCTCCGTCCTCTCCTCCCTGCTTTTTCTCTTTTCCTTTTCTAAAGCATGCGTTGTTTTAATATCAACTCTGTCTGCTGCAGATGCCTGGTGTCCGATATCTCTCCTGCTCCAAGTGCAAGTGGAGGGCATTCAACCTGAGTTCATTGTTTCGTCATTTTCGAGCTAGCATTGGCCATGAAGGAAACTGGACGTGCGGACTACAAGGTTGCATGAAAACGTTTTCTCTTGATTTGTCGTACAAAAACATGTCGGATGCAAGCATGCCGCCATGTTGCATGAAAACAGTGTGACTAAGAGTCTTGATGAGCCGCAACATGCCAAGACGAATTTTAATCCGCCTTTGGCAGAAGCGGAAGGCAGTGTTTCCATTGACCAAGACGTGGAAGATGATGGAGATCCTGTGAAGCCACTTGCGCTCACGTTCCTGAAATGGAAGGAGGGCAGACGGCGTCCAGTGTCTACGTTGGATGAAATAGCTAATGACATTCTTAGCTATCTCGAACTGTTTGCTGAGCATTGTGAACCAACATCCGATTGGCAACACCAGCCGAAGTTGCAGTGGTCGGACAAGTTAGAAAACCTTCGAACTACCAGTGGCCGAAATGGCTACTGGAAAGCGTGCTTTCCATATCTGGAGCCAGAAACTGTGTCTCTAGGAACAGATGCAAATGGAAAAGCTGACACTTTTCCGCATGTTCCTTTGTGCAAAATGTTGGAGTGCATACTGGCAAACCCCTATGTGTGGAGCGACATCCACAACCAACTCTGCAGAGGATGGTTTCCTCTCCAGTGTCTTTGATTGCACCACCCACCATGGCCATGCATATTTTCATGGTGACCGAAAGGAAATCTGCATACAACTGTATAGTGATGTGTTTGAGGTTGGCAACCCTGTAGGGAGCAAGAGAGGCAAGCACAAATTGATGGGTGTTTATTTTTCGATTTTAAACTTGCCCCAAAAGTTAAGATCTCGATTGTCAGGGATACACTATGCATTGCTGGTGAAGGATACGTTTGCAGCTACGTATGGTCTAAAAAAGATCTTTGATCCTTTTGTAAAGAACATTGCAGAGCTTGAGAAAACAGGCATCACTGTGAATGGAGAGGGCTCTATGGTTCCGTGATTGCAGTGACTGGAAACAACCTCTCCAGTCTTAGGCGGGGAGTGTTTACAAGCAGTTTGAACCGTGGGCGAATCTATAGATTCTGCATGGCCCTCCGCAATGTAATTTCGTACAAGCATCTGGAATCACAAACATCACATCGACATGCTGAGGTTTGTGGCATTGACTAGTTCCCTCTATGGAGTGCGAGAGTTCTATGCCATGACCTTCTGTGGCTTCGAGGCCAGTGAGCACTTCCCGCCAGATGTAATGCATGACATTCACGAAGGTGTCATACCATTCATAATGAAGCATGTGATCTCCCACTGGATCATTAGTGGCTTTTTCACCCTGAAAACAATGAACCTGTGCAGTTTGAACTTTAACTATGCCCCGTGTGATGCCAAAAAAGCCTGAGCAAATATCGAATGAGTACTTAAAGGGCAAGTCTAACATGACGGGAAGCGCTTCTCATCTCTTCTATTTTTTAGACATTTTTGTATGTATGTTGGAGAGCACGTTCCATGTGAAAATGAGTTTTGGCGACTGTACGTGTTACTCAGAAAGGTTGTCGACATTGTCGTGAGCCGCAAAGTCCCCGTGACATATGTGCCTTACCTTCAGCGGCTCATTAATTTTTTATGCCTTGATTTTCAAACGCTACTTCCAGCTGCTTCTGTCCCATGCAAGTTGCACTACCTAACACATTACACTTCGTACATTCTGAAGTAAGGTCCTCTTATTAACCTGTGGGCGATGCGCTTCAAGTCGAAGCACCAATACTTTAAGGATATTGCCTGTAAGGTGCGGAACTTCAAAAACATTGCTCGTACGTTGGTATTGAGACACCAGTACTTGGAAACTTACATAGCCACACAAGTGAGCAGTTAAAATATTGGGACTACAGGCTGTAGGTCCATCTTGTTTCAGCATCTGCCAGAGATGGTCAGATCGCACATTGTCGATTGTGGCCTAGCAAGGGACAATGTTGTTGTCTTGAAGCCCAGTGCCATCGACGGTTTTGTCTACTCGGAAGGCTGTGCACTCTTCCAAAGTGTAAGTGAAGATGATCCCCCACAGTTTGCGCAAGTGTGTGAACTGTTCTGTGTAAACAGAAGAATTGTGGTTCTGGCTTATGTGCTCGACACCATTGAGTTGAATGAGCACTTTCGTTTGTACACTGTGAAGGTGACTACAGAATGTGTGGTTCTGACCAACCTTCACCTCTTCCAGAATGAGCCACTGTTTGTGAAGAAAAAGATAAGCAAACATGTAATAAATCCTCGTCACGGTTTGTTTTGAGTGCGTAGTGCTTAGAAAAATGTAAATAGTTGTTTCTGGAGCTTTAAACACTTCAAAATGTTGTTTTGGGATGTATGTTTTATTTCTAGAGTGATACCCTTTTTATGACAATTAAAATAAATGTATGACTAGCCTAAGTCGGGCATGGTCAGGTGGAACGGCCAGAGTATTTATTGATTGAAAGACATAAGGCTTAGCCTGGACCAATATCCTAGTAGCCTTCAATATTGGTGTCGGGGGACAGAAGGCTGACCCTCTAAAGATGCCTTCCAACGATTCTCCATTTGCTCAACTACAACGTCTGGGGCTGTTGCACTTAAAGGTTCTTAATTTTTCCAGCCTTTATTTTCGCTGTCGCTAACCATAATCCGTTTGCCAATTTTTCACACGCCTCTTCTCCTCCAATCAAAACAGCACGAGGGCCCGCCATGAAAAAACTTGGCATCATCGTGTGTCATATATCCTCCGATGATCCCCCCCCCCCCCAACATGCGCTAAAGCCGAGGCTAGAGCACGCGCTCATAGCATTACTATATAGTCCCACTGCACGAATTTCGTGCAGCTTGAATATCTACTGGCACTGGTAGAAGCGAGCGAGTTGAAAATGAATATTTAAAATCGAAACAATAAAATGCGGAGGACAAGCACAGGACAACCATGTACATTTCAGTACGGGCCCACAGCAAATCTGCTAGCCCGTCCCGTTTGCCCGTCTAGCCTTCGCATTAGTGCACCTCAGGATGAGACGGAATATATCATATGAGAACCGATGGGGTCTCACCATTTTGAGCAGAAGTGCGTGAGTAACCGATGCTATTTTCGTGGTCGCTCGCACGTAAACAACAAAAAAGCTGGTACGCAACGCCCGCATTCATCTGGCTTGAAAACAACTTGAGCGTCAGCTTGGATTGGATGTCAGCTGCCCATTGTGCTTACTTGAACTTCACGAAATCCGCCAAATTGAGCGGACAGCCTCTTGACTTCTGCTGTCTGAGCCAAAAAGCTCGTTGGTCAGAGCGTATGACTGCAATTTGTAAGTTTCCGATTTTGACGACTTCGAAATCATGGGTGTAATACCGCAACACCTTCTTAACACGATTTCGGTAATCGGAGGGGTAAAAGGGATGTACGAAAGGTGTATGGCGCTTCCGTACACCCTTGAATGTTCAGAAATCATCTAAAAATGGTGTAGGAAGGGCGTGAGCTCGAGAAAACACCATTTAACACGAACATGGGTGTTGAAAGTTTTAGTGTGCAGGCTCTAGTGCGCCGCACAGGTGGCCGCTGAAGAGCGCGCGGCATTGCGCAGTGTCAGGGGGAGAGAGACGCCGTGCGTGGCGAGGAGTATCAACACCTCCTTGAAGACAAGGCCGTAGCGCTCTTCTTGTGACGTCGCGAAGGAAGGCCATCGGGGGCGCGCGGCGAAACGAAGGCTAAACGCGCGTGGATCGACCGTCGTAACGCGCTTTTAGTCAGATACGCATGTCTTATTAGCTAAAATGAAAGCTGCACATAGCAACGGGTCTCAAAAATACTTTATTACACGGGCAAAATATTACACCGCTAAATAATCGGGATGCAATGGTACGGGGTAGGCGTATAAGAGAAAACATTGAGCCGCGCAATAATTGCTGTAGGAACTCATATTTTATACAAAAATACTTCGCCAAAATGGCGAGACACGCAGTGATTAGACACAGCAAAACAAATAACAGTTAAAATTCAGGTAGACGTAGTCAACGCGGACACGGCTAGACAAGTGTCACTTACGATCATGTAAGCGATGTTATCGCGTGCAGTGACTGAATTCTTGCATCATACCCCGGCCACATGACAAAAGTAATGCAATTTCGACCGAATGACATTATGGGGTCGACAAATCAGCTTGCGACGCTCGTATAATCACTCAAGACCGCGAGCTGATTAAGTCCCATATCATTTAATGCAAATATATTAACTTTTTCGTGTGGCAGGGGTATTAAACTTACCATTTATAGTCAACTAATTTACTCCTCTCTATGGGCTCGAGCTGCCTTAGAACAAAATATCTTATTTTGTATACAATAATACTATTAGCTTAATACAGTTAAGATTCTAGTATAAAAGCGGTAAAGGCAATAAAATAGCATTAGTATAGATAAACACATAAGCACAAGCAACGCACTTTGTATAATCACACAAACGTGTTATTCACCTTCCAGTGAAAACTAGAATATTACCACGCATATTTACAAATGTCGACACAACCGCACACGGATAACGACGAACAAGATGCCATTCTGTCACGAAAAACAAACACAAAAAAACAACCCGACTGCAGCACTTTACTCGCATCCCACATGACCAAGAAAGCCCGTAAATAAGTTGTTACTCACCTGTCGATCGTATCCACACGTCCCACAATAGCCGTGGCGAAAACATTTGAACACGAACTTTAGGTCTCTCTCTGTCGAAGAGAGGTCTATCGATAATCGACCAGTGTCATCGTTGGCTGGTTGCCACGTCACTCAAACCGTAGCAGGACTTGTTCCGCGAATCCACGTAAATGCCGTAGTATCAAGCGAACACAAAAAAAAAAAACTACCCAAGACTGCGGTGACGATCAAGAAACCACGGAAGGATCAAAATAACCACACGCACACACACACGAGGACATCGGGTGGCAGCAGTGTGGGAGGCTTAACCAGCTTAACGTCGTCGACCCATCTCTTGCTCGCGTGCGCTCCCTGCAGCGATGATTGCATTTTTTTCGGTTCACTTCCCTTCTGAAAGTCTCAGGGTTCCTTTTTAGACAGTCAGCAGCTCACACACAATGTAAATTTACCAGAATCGAAGCCCGTACGAGGAAAAAAAACGTCGCAGCAGACCGGTTCATTCGAAAAGTGTGGGGATCTGCGGGATTGCACGGAGTCCCGCGGTTACGGGGATAATCATAAATAAAAAAAATTAGTACTTTCAACCTTGATAGCGCGTTGAATATTATGTTTATATTATATATATAATAAATTGTACAATAATGCGTTTTTAAAACATATATTAATGTCGGATAAACGCTCACGAACACCCCGCGCCACTCGACAAAAAACGTTTTTTTCACGTCGATGCCACAAAATTTTCTCACGTAGTTGCGCTATGGACTTCCTTCCTCCGCCATTGTGACGTAACCACTCGGAGCGCTATGGCCTTCTCTTCTAGGAGGTGTTGGGCGAGGAGTATACACGAATCTGGAAAGAGGCGGCGGCGGTGGAGAGGAGTATAAAGTGGGGCATACATCGTTGCCTTTGAAAACTGTTGGTCTATGCTCGGTGTATCGCCAGAGACGATCCGCCAGAACCTAGGCACAGACAGCTTCGCTGTAAAAAAGTAGCTGCCGTCTTCGTATTGCGGAATTAGTTCCTGATGTTCGCTTCAACATCACTTAGGCCCTAAATCTTAATTACATCCGAGGTCTCATCTTTCCACGCTGATATTTTCCCACCAGAACACCACACAAATTTCCATCCAACCTTTCGTTTGTGCTCGATGGCTCTTCCTAAAAGTTATTGTTCTGGCTCGTTAGGTGATCGTTGACATAAACCGGAGAAGTGGTCCCGCCAAAATATACAGATGCCTGTCTGATCCGCTTTTTCCTACCTTTTTCCAGAATTTTATTTTGTTTCGTGCGTTGGACGAAGCGAACAATAAGGTTTTTCTCGTTTGGCTTAAATGTGACGACGCGGCGGCAGATGTCAATATCCGCATCTTCCTCTGGTTCTTCGAGGAGGGCACCCATTATTTTAACACTATCTGTTTCATCTTCCCCGGCTGTTACTCTCTTGATGTCAAGATTGTTCGATCGCTGATACTGTTCAAACTCTTCTTCTCCAGCGCCGAGTCTGCAGTCTTCTGCGTTGGGTTCGTTGTTTCATCTTGTAAGTTCTTTTATCTCTTTTCGCAGTTCATTCATGTCTTCCCTGATTTTCATTGCTCCGTCAAACGTGTTGCTGCGATATTTTACGCTTTCTTTCAAGCTCCTCAAGTGTGCTTGTAGCTCGAGGCGAAGATCTTTTAGCGTCTTTGCTAGGGGATCTTTCTTCATGATAGGTTAGGCGAAAAGAATAACGGAAGCCCGAATAGATGAAAAAAGAGGTTTGTAACAATACATTTAACGAAACGAAACAATTCAAAACAAAACAATCCGCAGGCGTGAACGACAACGTTTTGTTAGAGCTATATTAACAGAGGAACAACACAAATATGTGCAAACCTGTAATATGACAAGGCACGAAGTATGAACGATGTGTAAACTTGATGCCGCGCTGCGGCCAGAGTTGCGGTAACTTGTAGTGGTCTCATTGTAGACGTTGGTCCCTTGCGATGAATGAAGGTCGGACCAATCACGTCCCAGAAACCGATGACGTGCAATCTGGTTCAGGGGCACGTGTGAACTGAGATGTTGACTCGTCACAGTGCAGTCGTCAAGGAGCAGGTCATCCGACGATCTATAATATGG